>JAHWFP010267486.1:109456-123154 GCA_023313725.1 Lithobius niger | reverse complement strand
CTGGGTTTCACCTGACCACTCGGCTTAATGCAATGACGTCATTTGCGGTGACGTCAGTTTGTTCCCGGCTGCGTAAGTTTCCATCCCGTGGCGATTTGTGGTTGGAGGCTGAGAGGTGGCCGTAAATGACGTAGTAACCAACGTCGAGCACCGAGTGGAAAAAAGAACGAACGGGGGAAAAAAAAAGGGAGTGTGACGTCGATTGCGAACGGTCTGAGGGTCGTGGCTGGTGCCAAGCCGCTGCGAGCTGCTATCTCCGCTTGGTTACTCTTAATTAAAGAACCTATTAAATCGTCGCTAATTGCCAACAATGCCAACAGCGGGATTTTTTTTTTCTTTTCTTGTTTTTTTTTTCTCTCTTCTCCTTCTTCTTTTATCTTTCGTTGCCGTCTTGGCTGTGATTGTTAGAAATGGCATCATTAAGTTTTGCTCGGAGATTTTGTTGGCTGGTGGTGGCTGAATGGAGTGGCCCTCGCTACAACGAAGTCCCCGTTTCCCTTGTTCTTGTTGCGGGACTGGCTTTGCTGGGGGAAAGCGGGCGCTCAAGCAATGTGATGTAATGGTGGATTCTGGGAGATCAGGACCCTGAACCGGCGGGGGAAGGGAGGGAAACCGAAAAAAAGAAAAGAAAAAAAGACGTCGGAAGGGAACACGGAAAGCCAAAAAATAAATAAATAGACGAAAAAAAAAATCGCAACCACAGCACCGACAAGTATTTATCCGTCTATTTTTGCCCGATTTTCGTTTTCTTAACGCGAACACAAATGCCATTCGGATACTCGGGGTTATTAAGAACAAGCGATACTACCAAACGAGAGGAGGGAAAAGAAAAAAAGAAACACGTGCCCAATCAACGATACGATCACGTATACCCTCGTTATAACGAAGCCAGAGGTCGTATTTCACAGGTTGGATGGAATGCGGCTGGTCTTATTACGTTGATTGACTTAAAGTTAATTAATTTTTTTTAACGAAATTAGAGGGAGGGAATTTACTTTCTTATAATGAGGTTAGCAATTCTTTCAAATACGAAACGTGTTAAATGTAAAAAAAAACGTGATGTTATGAAGTAGGTAGAGCAAAATCTTTGTAATTGGTAGGTAAAAAGCATTGTACTAAGCATAAATAAAGTTGGTTGAGTTTGTATATTGTCCAGTTCATTAAAAAACCGGGAAAAAAAATGAAATTTTAAACGGCTCGTCATGCACAATTAAAAATTAAATATAAAAACTTGATGGTAATCACGGTAATCTATGGTAGTAAAATTAAGCAAGAATAAAGTAAGAAAAAGTGGAATAATTAAGGGTAAGTGGGCAGAAAACTAAGTTATTAAAATTTCGCTAATTGAATTTCCCCGTCCAGAACCGATACACCAAATCCTCCGATAAATACCGGTCGATCCCCACAGTAAAAACATTAATACCGAAATACCGGTGTATCACCTCTTTCTCTTGCGAAATGTAATAATTTATGTTGAAGTATTGTGAGAATAATACCTTGTATTACTTAGGTTGGTCTACACCCGTATTCTTGGTTTCAATACTGACGTCTTGGAAAAAAAAACTTTAAAATTGAAAGCCTTCACTGAGTTGCCTGATTTGAAGCATCATCATAAAAAAATACTGATTTACATGCATTTTTTTTAAATATGGAGTTTACATATGAGGACAATTGAATCATATTTAAAAGTTACTTAAATTGTTTTGTTTTCATTTCTGACTACTAAATAATATGTTGCTTTGTTAAACCTCTGTTAAAGGGCAATTACATCCATTTTGACATGCACGCTTTACTTTTGGATTACTTACACAATAACTAAAAACACAAGAACTGCGGCAAGAATATGTTACGTACGTCCGATACAACAATTTAATTATTGCATCACAAAAACACGACATGCAGACCGCCATTGTTTTGCGGGAACGCGCAGAAATTAATGCCGACAGATGTCACTCTTCGATTTCGACTCGCAGCCGATTGAGATAGCTCTATTGGCAGTGAGAGCTCAAGCGTCCGACGGCCTTAGCTGGCCACTACAACTGTCGGCCAGCTAAGGCCGTCAGACGCTCGAGCTCTCACAGCCAATACAGCTGTCTCAATCGGCTGCGAGTCGAAATCGAAGAGTGACATCAGTCGGTATTTATTTCTGCACGTTCCAGCAAAACAATGGCGGTCTGCATGTCGTGTTTTGGTGATGCAATAATTAAATTGTTGTATCGGACGTACGTAACGTATTCTTACCGCAAATCTTGTGTTTAGTTCTTGTGTAGATGATCCAAAAGTAAAGCATGCATGTCAAAATGGATGTAATTGCCCTTTAAAAAATTGCGTGCATGGCTAGATCCCATAGATATGTAGCAATTTGTGTATAAGTAGCTTTTATTAACCTGAATGAATACGTGTGGCATGTTTTTCTTGTTTTAAATAAGTTTTCGTAGGAATAGAGTGGCATTGTTTTGATTGTTATGCCTGATTGTTGTGTGATTGTTGTAACATAAAAATCAAGACAAATATTTTGGAGAATGAAGCTATAACAACTATAATCATCAATGTTTTTCCCAACCCTGATATGGAAGATAAACAATCTGGAAAAAGGGTTGATAAACTGAACTTTTTGAGGGGTTTTGTTATCTTCAATTAGCAAAGTCATCTGGCGAAGACATGGCCACCATGTTTAGGCCACCTTTTTCACACAGACATGAACTAAAAGATGTTGCACATTTTGACGCCAAATTTCATACAAAATCTTAGTTACGACTTTGTGAATAGGCATGGTGCCCTAAACATGGCATTTAAATAAAGCAAAAAATTGCCCAGTGACACCGTTCCTAAATTAAATACTCTCCTTACAAGTTACGAATTATACGCTTGTTAACAGTAAAATTGCAAATGAATATACGTCAACAATATTTCATATCTCAAATCAATACTAATCTTGTATAAATTCAAACGCAATACGATAACATGTGTGATACCACTTTTCTTATGGTCTATGCTAATGATGACTTAAGAATGAAGCAAACTACATACGCGATAGTACTGGTTCAAAGCTGTCAAAAAACTGTTAAAGTGTTGTATTAGAATATTGATATTGGTAAATTTTGGGCGAAATTATCGAAAAATAAGATTTCGGTATTTGATCGATACCGAGAACCAAACAGACCTATTGTCTGCGCAGCGTATCTTGAGTCCTGCAGTAATTTCATGAGCGGCTAAGTCTTCCTGGATGGAGCGACTTTAATCGACGACCGCCATTGTTTTTGTAACCATCTAGGATATCAACAAGGTACTCTGCTATCGAAAACATACAATCGACTATCTGTGTTCGTTCTGGGGCGAACTCAAGATAGGCCGCGGACACTATCAGCTTACAAATATCAGCTTACAAATATCAATACTTGTAACTTCTATTATTACTCAGTGCTATTCAATACTATTTTAATTAACCTCTTAAAAAGGGGATTTTAAAATAATAACAGGATTAAAGGACGGAAAGCCGACGGCCCAACAAGAATCAAATAAATACAGATGGGAACCTATTTACGTTTCCTTTTGGACTTATCAGTATGCCAGAGCGGGGAATCGAACCCACGACTTTTGAAGCCAAAGGACATCGGCCTTTGGTTTCAATGGTCGTGGGTTCGATTCCCTTCTCAGGCAACGTAAATAGGTTTGCATCTGTATTTATTTAATGACGGTGTTTTGAATTTGAATGTATTCCTTTTTTTTAAACCCGTAACTTATTTCTTTGTTTGTTTGTGTGTTTGTTATCCAGGTGTGACAGTCGACCAGACGTTCCAACCCGAGCGTTGCAGTGGCGGCGGTGGTCGGTGAGAGTGGTGCCGGTTGGCGCGGTGGGGCCTGGCATCATCACAAAATTGCCATGAACCCTAACCAGGGGGGCGAGGGGCCCCACGGGGCCATGTTGCACGGGGGAGGACCCGGACCCGGCAACGCAGGGGGAGGACCTCAACCCCCGCAACCTTTACTCAACGGCAGCATGCGTTCGTGCGCCGGCTGTGGAGGCAAAATCATCGACCGATTCCTCCTGCATGCTCTGGACCGCTACTGGCACACGGCCTGTCTCAAGTGCTCGTGCTGCGGGGCGACCCTTGCCGATATCAGCAGTTCGTGCTTCACCAAGGCGGGCATGATTCTCTGCAAGGCAGACTACATAAGGTAAGATAAAATTGTTTGCTTTGAATTCTAAAGTTGTTTTCTTTTTCAATTTTGTGCGGACAGATCAGCTTAAGACCCAGCCAGATCACGTGGCTTTCGACAAGAGTGAAGTTACACTTATGGAATAATGGCAGTCATATGGAACCGAGCATTTCGAGTATTAAGAAAAAGCCGCTTTCACAGCATTGTATTGGCTAAAGACGCCATTGTTGTTTACCTCCAACAAGATGGCCGCTCGTGGCTTTTAGCTAGCAACGGAGGACGTTGCTGCTCCATTGATGGACTACAAAAAAAAAAAAAAAACAGACAAACATCCATCCTATAAGGAATCAAAAAAAAAGAAAGACTTGGTTTTTATAGAATAGCTGAATTAGCAGATCGTTTGGTGTCGTGGAGGCTATGATGCTGTTTCGAGTCTTGGAACCGGCCAAATTTAACGAGTTGAGTTGAGTTTTATTTCAGTACAGGTTACAAAGAAAATATTATCAAAAGACGAATCTGACGCCAGAAGAGCACATGAGATGCCCGGCTGTGAGTAAGGGTCACACAAAAAAAAAAAAAACGAAGCATTTCCTTAGAAATGAGGAATAAAAACATTAATTAACGATTGAGATAGGTTAGTCATGTGACCCTTGAACGCTAGAATATATATATAATACGCTTAGTTTGGATGAGATGCACACAGCAAAATTGGGATGGGATGCACTATACGAAAAGAAGGAGAGAATATTCATTCTTGGAACGGTAGCAAAGAAAAAGGGCGAGCGACCGACAATGTGAAAGCATGTGCCCAGTAACAGTCAGTAACAAACTAAATATTGCTTCAATAATGCTGGCCGTTAGAGCTTATAGTTTCAAAGTTGGTTGAGTAACTGCATGCACGATCGTTGTTGTGGACTTATCGTGACTTATCGCGCTTGGTATCAAAACGGAGAAAAAGGCAATTCAGCCACACTGAGAATAAGAGTGTCGCCCTCCATTCAAACCGCTATTTACTTTCCTAACAAGATCAAACACCAGGGATTCCAAGGGAGGGGGAGCATGGATGGAGGGTATTCAGATCACACAATGGGGGAATGTAAGGAGGGAGGAGTGGATACGAGGGGGGGGGGGGGAACCGAAGGCCTACGGGGGGGGGACACCACCATGGGGGAATGCGAGGATGAGGTGGGGGGACGGTCGGTGGCCATTTTCATTTCACGCCACCCAGTACATATTTCACTCACGCATGTGGGAACTAGCTACACCAGCGCATGTCAAACCGGGGGTACACCTAGTATACTGAATTGGACATTAGTACTCGTCGTCCTATACGGAGCTTTACATACTGTTCAATTATTTTGTGGCTAAGTTGCAAAGTGAAACAAATTGCCGTCCTGAAAGGTCTCGAAAACCCACGAGCACGTGAAATGTATATAGTGGCAGAAGGGCTTGAATCTATGCCTGTTAACATTATTTAAAGATCAGTGGCCTGTTCGCGATTTTCCAAGATGGTGGATCGCCAGTAGGTCATTCCACTTTGTCATGCGTTTTTACTTGCTGCGTTAAAAGGTTTAAGTTTTGCCATTTCAGTGTAGGTCGGAGGTATATGTAAGGGTTCATCGCTCATGACTGTATGTTTGTTTTAATGCGGGTGGGTGACCAAGGTAAGAAGTTAACTTTCCGAAAATTAAATCTGGACTGTTTCATGTGCTCGTGGGGTTTTCGAGTCCTTTCAGGAGGGTTTCACTTTACATTTCCTGCCATAACTTGTCTACCTCTTGGGTTTCGTCGTCTTCTACACCTTGTTTGTGTTTCACTTGGACGGCGGGTTCGTTCCCTTTAAAAATTCTTTCCCCCCGCCCGCGGTGGCTTTTCACAACAAACCGTTTGTGTCGCTTTAACTATCGCTTCTCTTTTCTCGTCGGGTCGGCCTGAAATTGGCCGCATTTCGTGTCCTTGCCGCCGCTCCTTCTGTAATTGAATGCAGCGAAACTATTATTTATAATGGTTTGCTGTTGCTCGCTGCCATTTTTTTCCCCACTCTCGCTCTTTTTCTCTCTTTCTTTCCTTGCTATTTTGCGTTTTTGTTGGTTTCCACCCCAACGGCACCGGTAACAGCAAAACAAATGAGGGGCCACAATGAGAGCCAACCATTATTACGTTTGCTGCGCGCGCACCAACGCTTGGCCTTGGTAATTGCGTGGGAGGGAGGGGGTATGGGGAGGTTTTGGACAAAAGACAAGCGAAAGAGCAAGAGACCGACCGACCGACAACAGCACCAAAGTCGACCAACGGTCGGTGTAGTTGAGATGCTTGAATGACTTTTCGGTGAATACGTAAAGATTTAAAGATCACAGGCAAGAAGTAACAAATTAATCTGGATGTCTGCTAAGCCGGAGGGGGGGGGGGAGGGGGGGGTTGAGGCCTAATGGCGCGTCCACAGCCAGGTCATTAGCGCCAATCTCAGTCACAGTGCAGTGGTCCGGCTTGCCTTGCCACTGCGCCACACATTACAGAGATATTAAACAAACCCCAAATCTAGATCTTATTATATGTACAGTACCTCCTGACAGCAGACAGACTTATCGCCTAACTGTCGCGCTAAGACAGAGTTCCGACCAAAATAGTGAAATAATTTCCTTGAGTTTTCCAGGTTTTCCACAGTAATTGAGGTTAGTTTCCAAGTAGTTTACCAAAATTGCAGGAAGAAGTTTGTTCCACATATTTTACCAGTTTACTCGTTTTTTACGGCTCACTAGTGCAAAAGAGTGTATGAACTTTTAGTGTATGAACTTTTAGGTGTTAACACAGAAGTATAAGGATGCATTTTATTTTACCACAAAGTATTAACAGAATATGTTTAATGTACTTAGGACGAGGCCTAAAATTGTGGCTTTGTTTTTTCCCCTGAGTTTTCCAGGTTTTTTTCGTAAAAAAATCAGAGAACTCCCTGAGTTTTAGACTTAGTTTAATTTCCCTAAGTTTTCCAGGTTCTCCAGATTGGTGAGAACTCTGTAAGCATATTTTCATGATTTTCCTGAAAAAGTCATGATTTTTTTTTACAGTCGTGATAATCCTGTAAAATTCCTGCCTTTTTAAAACGAGAAATAAATAGACATAAATCGCTGGAAATAATATGCCAGTGGAGGATGTAGCCATAGCGATTAAGGCGCTATGCAAGTGATCTGGGGGCAAACTGGGTAGCTGGTTCGAATCCGGGTCATGCCACTCCGACGAAACGTAAGTGCATAAAGGTGGCTTACTGAACTACGTTATTTCTAGTGTATGATTTTCGCTGTTGGCTTACTTTCAAATTTTCCTTTTTAAAACGAGTCATGAGTTTTTCTAACAAGTCATGAACTTTCTAACAACGACTCGATGAAGAACAACTGCTCATTAAAAGCCGGAATTGTTGCATAAATTTAAAAAAAATAGGCGGTGGAAGATTGCACGGGAATATTTAGTTCGGGAGGGTGAGCTATGGTTTACTCGAAAATAGTGAAAGGGCATGTTCTTTTAAAAGACGTGCTAATACCATTTTCTTGTTTCGCTGATTTGAAATTTAATTGGTCATCGTGGCTGAGCGGTGAGAGAGCTCAGCCTGGTTGCTGGAGGTTTGAGGATCTGGTCGAATCCCTGGAAATGACCTTGGGAATGTCCCTGCCAGGACTGCCGTCCAGGGTAGCGTGAGAGCTATCATGCTCCTTCAGTGCTATGGGAACTATTCTGTCCAATTCTGGACAATCTTCCCCCCCCCCCTCCAGATGATCGGAGGTTTCTCGGTTCAAATCCCAGGGTTGGCCCCTCCCTTTACCAGATATTTCTTCTTTCAAAAAAGTCTGGTAATGTTCAAAATTGAGCCGGTTCGGCCAAATGAGCGTTAAATTGCTTCGACTCAAAGAAAATTAATAAAAAAAAAAACATTAAAAAACAATTGCTGCGGAACTTACATTCTGCTTTTTATACTTCTGCATTTTTTTTTGTATTAAGATGGTTTCTACTAAAACCGAAATATAAAAAATTCACAACTTTTCCAGAATTATCACGACTTTTTTTTTGGTGTATTTGAAAAAAAGTCGTGAATTTTGTTGTGTGTATTCACTCAGTCGTGATAATGCTGGAAAAGTCCTGAAGTTTTAAATTTCAGTTTTAGAAGACAAGTGATGGAAAAAATGGTGAAGAGTAAAGAGCAGAGCAGAACGAAAGGATTCCTTAAAATAAAATTAAAATCAGCGAAACAATAAATTGTATTACCACTTTTTTTTTTTAAAGGACGTACCCATTCACTATTTTTTGGTATGCTTAACTTTATTTTGCATCATTTACGTATGGTTTAGCGAAAGTTGCAAAACCGTCTCATGAGGGAAAAAATTAGCAGGGTTCGCGAGGACGTCCTTGAACACGTGGAAATTCAGTAGCGTGCACAGACACCCCCCCCGAGAGGGCAGGGGCAACTTTTAGCAAAACGGCGCAGTACGTTTTTAAAAGAGAGCCAAAAAAATCCCCAGAAACATGTCGTCTAATAGTGGACATTTTTTCTGGGACTTTTACTTTGGCTCTTTTTACGCTTTCTTAGCCTTTTTTTGCCCTTTTTAGGCCTTTTTTAGGCCTTCAGCCTCCTTTTCAGGCACCGCCGCAACAGCATGTGTCAGCAAAAAAACGCCATTTTAGTCACAAAAAGACAATTTTAGTGTTTTAGTATTTCAGTTTCATGTATTGTAATATGACACCTTACAACCTTATGGGGGCGAGGGATAATCGTCTAACTGGAAAATCGCATAATTGGAAGCGTATACCGTATAACAGTATAAAGGACTAAAACTCTTCTTTATAAACTGGACTCAATTGGCATACGAGGTGTTCCACTTCAGTGGTTTGAGAGCTATCTTAATGAAAGAACCCAACTTGTTAGAGTCTCAAGTACTTGTAGCAACCTCAAAACAATTAGAGACGGAGTGCCCCAGGGATCAATATTAGGCCCAATTCTATTCCTATTGTACATTAATGATTTCTGTGATATCGATTTTAATGGTTTACTTTTCGCATTTGCTGACGATACTGCTTTGCTGTATATAAGTGACTCAGTAGAGACATCCTTGATAAAACTAAATAGTGATTTGAGTGTCATTAGGAATTGGTTTGATCATAATAGGATGGTCTTAAGTGTAAAAAAAACCTCTTATGTTGTTTTCTCGCTTAAGAAAAATGTAAATACTGACGATACGAATATTGTGTACCATTTTAAATCATGCGAGCAAACGAAAGACTGCAGATGCCCCAAAATCAATAGGGCCTCCGAAGTTAAGTACCTAGGTCTAGTCTTTGACCAGCACCTAAGGTGGACACCACATATTGACTACCTTGTAAAGAAATTAAGAAGGGTCTTGTACATATTTTATTACCTGCGTAAGCTTACTGTACGTAAAACCATGGTCAATATATACTATGCTTTAGTGAATAGTGTACTGCAGTATGGCATCTCATGCTGGGGAGGCATGAGTATCACCAATTTGCAACCTCTCCTCAAAATTCAAAAACTAATTGTTAAAACCCTGGCTTTTCGTAAAATTAGGTCTCCCTCAATGCCACTTTTTCGCGAATTAAACGTTCTTCCACTTAGGTCTGTATATATTCACAAAATTGTTTGCTATTACCATAAGGCATCATTGTTTCATCCAGTTGCTAGCAGTCATTTTACTCGTGCTATGAGTGATCATAAGATGATTGTACCCAAGACTAATACAGAGGCTGCTCATAAATATTTTACCTACATAGCTCCAAAAATATATAACCAACTACCACTGTACATAAGAAAGAGTGTTAATGTGCATAGATTTGGCAAAGATCTCCGATCTTGGCTGCTTGGTATGGACGAAGTAGAAAGTCTTACCAAAGTCTTGAAATAGGTGCTGTCGTAAAAAATAATTCTTGTATTATCATACTATGTTTACAATGTTTACTATCATTACCGAGTTTTTACCCCTTTTTTCCCAGCTGCCCTGCGCACGAGTGTTTCACTCAAGCAGGACTTTTGTTCCAAATGGTTGTTCTATATTTTTACTGTACATTTGTATTTTTACTTACTCGCATACTTTTAAATCATTCAGATTGAATGTTAGTATCTCCCTGACAGCTACCATTTATATTGTATAATTTGTTTTCTCCATGCGAACAATAAACTTTACTTCACTTCACTTCACTTCAGGAAAGTCGTCTAACAGGAAATTCGTATAATGGAAAATCGTCTAACTGGAAATTCGTATAATGGAAAATCGTCTAACTGAAAATTCGTACAATGGAAAATCGTCTATAATGTCCCTGCCTCGCTCATGCTACCGCGCTCGCTGCGGCTATACATATAACATCAGAAACCGCAGTTAGACGTTTATCCACTTAGACGTTTAGCCATTACCCGATATTCCATTTAGATGATTTTCCATTAGACGATATTCCGTTAGACGATTTTCCAGATTTTTTATTTATGCAGATATTACACAATTATCCCATTAGGCGATTTTCCAGTTAGATGTTCGTCCGACGCCCCATCCTTATGATCTCTAACGCTTATTTGGCATCTTTCATCCTTATGAACTGTAAGGCTTAGATGCCTAGACACATGTATTTATTCAATGTAGTTTTTTTTTTTTTGACTTAGAATTGTTTGGTATGGTTTAGGTTCCCTCACTTGAGAACGTCTCCGAACTGGGGGACGAAACGTCGCGAATTTCGATTTCACTCTCACTTGATGGCTTCTCTCGTCTCAGAAATCGTTGAGTGTATGTAGCACCTTTAATTTTAGCGGGCGTCTTGGCTTTAAATGCGATACAGCCAGAATGCGGGTAAGGCACACACCAAGAATTTACGAAAAACGCAAAAATCGGTGACCACCCACGCGCAGGAACGGACTGACGATCATTGGCGCTTTCTAAAACCGGCAGTTTTGTACGTCACACGAATGGTTTTCGACGCGACGCGAATATTTTATCGTTATCCGCTATAGCCTTATCGCCGCACCGGGCTTCGAATCACACCCCCCCCCTCCCCTCCAAACCGTCCGTCTCCCCCGCAAAACGACAAGCCGGCCAGGCACACAGGGAAGGGCTTTGTGTTGCGCAGCCCGACACCCGACAATCATTGGTCTAATCACTCAGGTCAAGCGCTGGGCTGCGTTCGCTGATATGGCGTCTGTGTGTTCGTGCGTCTGTGATAGTTGTTTTCTACCAGCAAGCCTCCCCCACCCCCGGCCCTACCCCAACCCTCGTCCTCACTGATGACTTAACTAAAAGTTAGTGAGACGCACGTTTCGGAATGGTGGACAATCAATTTGATGTAACTGAACAGGTTTGAACTTTGAAGCACTCGTCACTGGAAAATCGAAGCGCGAAATAGAACTTTGTAGTTCCGTGAAGTCCTGCCATTTCAGCCATCACACGAACTGTGTAATGGTGTCGAACTGTTTATGTACAACTAATAGTGTTGCAAATTAAGGACGGAAAAGCCAAAATGCTTAAAAGAGTTAAATAAATACAGATGCGAACCTATTTACGTTGCCTTTTGGACTTATATGTCAGACTGCCTGAGCGGGAAATCGAAGCCAACGACCTCTGAAACCAAAGGCAGAGATCCTACCGCTAAGCCATACTGACACGGCCAAAAATAAACGTCCATAGGCAGCATTTAATACGTATAAACATACACTCACTCTCCATTCGACACTGGAGGGACGCTCATTTGCCGCGCGCCACACTCCAAGTGAAACGAATGGTTAAACACTTAAACCATTAACACTTAAACACTTAACGTGAAAACAAGGTTTATGGACAGAAACGCCAAAGGCTCAATAAGAGTTAAAGGAACATAAATCCCTGTTGGCTTTCCTGCAAGACTCAGTTTTGCGACATTAGTTCAAACGTATGCAAATGTTGCCAACACATTCATTTTCATGTTTTTTTCTTGCGTGCGAGGTGATTTGGCGACATTAACTCTAACCTGTGTAAATGTTGCCAACTGTAATCTCATCGGGTCGCACGATATACCGGAAGGATTTATGTCCTTTTAAATAAATACAGATGCAAACCTAAATACAGATGGAAACTTAAATACAGATGCAAACCTAATGTTGTTGCAAGTATACTGTTGGGCGGTAAATCGGTTTGCTCGTTTAAAACTGTTCACAATTGGGTTTTGGGTTGGTTTTTCTGGCTTTGGCCAACTCCACCGTCACTCCCTCTGGCGAAATGTAAGAATTAGAAATAGTTCAGCCCTTGATGAACCAATAACACTAAATTTGTGATTATCCGTGAAGTTTTCAGTTTCGATTTTGGGCGTGTTAGGTTTTTTTGTCCTGATACGCTTAACCTGTTCTTTTTCGTTAACCCTAACGTAGCGGTCTGTTGGCATGCTCAAATCCAATGAAAAATACTCGTCAACGTTCAAACAGTTTAAATAAATGCGGATGCAAACCTATTTACATTGCCTTTTGGACATAAATATCGGACTGCCTGAGCGGGGAATTGAACCCACGACCTATGAAACTAAAAAAACTGTAAAAAATATTTCCGTTTTTTTACGGTGACAGTCAATGGTAACACTGCTAACAGGAAAATGAACGTAATTTAACGGACGTCCCGTTATCTTGAGCAACGGTTAAATTTACGGAGCATTCATTAAGTAAAGATGAGTTGAAGTCAGGCTAAACAGTAATTATCAGTCTAATTACGGTACTTTATTCCGTAAAATATATTTACAGGCATGTTCCGTAAATATTTACGGACGTTGTACGGTGAAAATACGGAAATTTTTAACTGTGCATATAGGTCCTACTGCTGAGCCATACTGACATGGCCAAAAGGACACATCCATAGGCGGCATTTAACCCGCACACAGATACATATAAACGTACATTATTCCAATGGCCACTGGAGGGATGCTTGCTTGGGCACCACACACCAGTGAAATCAAAAGGAACACACATTGAATAAAACGTTAAATTAAGAATTCTAATTTAACCCATTTGGCTTCCGTCCTGTCTAATCAAACAGTTTAGTTAGCTACGCGTTTATTTGAGTCATGTATTTGTTCTTGATGGTACACCATACTCCTTAGAAGCAGAAGACGCACTTGGGAACTTGCGGCTGCAAGAAACAAGGACCTCGAAAGCAAATCTAGTCTCCTCCAACGTCCCCCTCCCTCCCCACGCCACTTTTCTTCCCTTCACCCCCACACTCTCAACAACAAGCCAAAAGTGCACTTCCATTATCAGAAAATGCCGACCGACCGACCGACCAACCAAAGAGGTTTTCCAAAATGGCGGACGCCGAAACCAATATTACTCTTAACGCGAAGTGCGAGTCCATCTTCCCTCGGGCTTATTTGGATTTTCATTAACGGGGCGCTAATATTGACGTTGTTTGTTGTAAATGGAATCGTTTGGAAACACTTTGTGGTTGGTTGGTGCTGTGCACATTCCATTAAGCTCTCTCTCTCTCTCAAAGTTAGGATGCATATTGATCGTGTGTGAGCTAATGTGTGAATGGA
>JAHWFP010267486.1:46631-90325 GCA_023313725.1 Lithobius niger | reverse complement strand
CGATTGCGAAAAACAGACGAACTACGCGCAAAGTCTACTTTACCAGCAAAAGTAAAGGCGGTAAAGGCAAAACCTACGGCGTCGGATTGACATGAAGTTTCAGTTTCGGTTACGAAATTACTTGCGACTACGTGACACAGATTAATACGTGGAAAATGCGCTTTTAAAAGGTACCTACGCATGATTACGACAGTATATAGGCCACGGATTGACACACACAGGATGAACGTTTGGATGGAACTTTTTTGCTCTCCTTTGTACCGGATGTCACAAAAAAGATAAACAAAGGAGCCTCGCTTTTCCTCCTGTCTTCAGGGCCGGATGGTGCGGAACGTGCAGAACTGAACCAGAATGTGCAGAATTTGCGGAATTGGTCAGAATATGCAGCCAGGCAGATTCGAGACGGTATCTCACCTGAGCCTCCGTAAAGATGGCATACGAAAAAAACCTAAAAGCATACGAAAAAGGACATTCATTTGCACTGGCCCTCTGCTTGTGTTAATCCGGGGCCTGAATAAGGCACGTACCTGTGGCAATTTTCCGACATTTTGACCTTTAATTTCGTCCCTAACCTTGACAAGAATGAATGAATTTGTTTATTGAACGAGGCAAACGGTACAAAACTCCGTATGTGCCCTCATCCCACAAGACCTCATGCTCGCGTGTGGCGTGTTGGCTACCATAGAATTACAAATGTCAACTTATGCAACAAATGCAAAGTTTGGGTGTATCGTAGAAAAATAGCCATATAAAATTATTACCACCGTAGCAGATGCAAAGTTACAATTTTTTTATTAGCTATTTTTACTACCATTTCTGACACTATTTGTATTACTATTTTTAAAAATTATTAAAAATAGTAACTGCAAAGTTACTATTATTAGCAAATGCAATTATTACCATAATGCAAAGTTAAGGTGCATCGTAGAAAAAATAATAACAACAGTAAAAACAAAATAAACATGCTACAAAGAACCAAAGAAAATCAAAATAACTGACAGTGCTGAAATTATTTTTCAGCTTATGATTTTAAATAAATTTTCCAGGGCCACAGTACTGATATCCAGTAGCCACCGAAACAGGTATTTCCGGAAACGATGAATTTCAGCAATATCTTTTATGTAGTTGCTGACTTACTTTTTCTTCTTCCAAATTTTGAGAAAAATTATTTTTGCAAATATTTACGCGTAGTGTAATAACGGTAACGAACCCTTTACGTCTAGACGGTGAACGTACTACAGCATTGTTAGATCTGGATTTTATAATCCAGGTATAACAATGCTTTAAGTACGTTTATCGTCTAAACGTAAACGGTTCGTTAACGTTACTTACACTACACGTAA
The DNA here is from genome assembly GCA_023313725.1 of Lithobius niger. Classification (NCBI taxonomy): domain Eukaryota; kingdom Metazoa; phylum Arthropoda; class Chilopoda; order Lithobiomorpha; family Lithobiidae; genus Lithobius; species Lithobius niger. The sequence goes on along the minus strand of JAHWFP010267486.1, from coordinate 88,982 downwards.
ATATTTACATCATTCTGTCCCGGTAGATTGTTGTTTACACAACAACGTTTTACGACTTTCAAACGAGATTTCAGGGTCATCTGTTTTGGGGGTCCCACAGGGCAGGGGTGGGCGGGGGAGGTGCTCGTTTGCCGCAATTTTCTTTCCTCACCCCCTTGTTCTCAATCTCAGAAAGCAAACACAGGACGAACACGGTGACATTTTGGCCCACGACACGAACACGCTCTTTAGGTAAACCCCGGTTTGTTTCCTTACAGCAAATGATTGATTTTTTTTCCTCCTCCTTCTCCCCCTCCCCCATCTCTTTCTTTTCCTCCAGGCGCTGACGTTTTTTTCCATTTTTTTCTTCCTCCAATTTTTATCCGCGAAGAATCTTTCCTCTCGTGCTTTTGAGACTGGTTTCGTCGTAGTGTGACACCTCCAGGGGAAGAGGGGGGGTTGGGGGGGGGTGCATTCAACGATGCTTAACCGCACGTTTCCCAAAGAAAACCCTGTAATTAGCTAGCGATTTGCTAAGTTTTTAATCACTACCTGTCTTTTGCCTCGAAGCTTTATGTTGGCTGTATGTGTGGCGCGCGGACCCAGACGAAAGGTGAAAGGTTAAGACACGGGTTGGGTTGGGTTGGGTGATGGTCGGTTCGAGGAAAGGATGTGCGTGGGGTTCCGTTGGGAAATGTTTGCGTTTAACAACGCACCTTTAAAAGATATGTTTATTAAGTTTAATTGGTTAGATGCACGCACGCTATATTTGTTTGTGTTTGTGTTATCACGCGTTGAGGTGGCTTCTTCTAAAGCGTGAAATCGTGGGAGGGGCTGTGGTGGTGTTTCTTCTGCCGTGGTCACAAGTGGGTATAGGGAGTTGGGGGTGGGGACTTTGGTAACGATAACAGAGCGCTGAGCACGATGCTGAGCCAAAGCTTAAATCGAAACCCTCCCGCCCCACACGTATACACACACACTGTTGTAAGAACCAATGTAATATTATGAAATGTTTTGGAGTGAAATAAACGTTATCCGTCTTATTTGTCGAATAATTTCAAGTATTATGTCCAATCACAAACCATTCATCGTTTTATTTTTGTAATCTCTGTAAAATCTCTGTAGGTATAAAATTAAACAATTAAATAGAAATACGTAGTTCATCAGCCCATGATTCCCTCGGGCTGGACTGGAAATAGAAAGAGGTGCCTTGCAGTGCAAACAATTTTTGCCAGAAGGGGTTACTGAGCTACTGCTGTTCCATAACACGTTATTTGCTGGGTCCCTTCTCCATCTTTGTCCCGTGGTGGGAGGGAGGACAAAAAATGTTCACATTGTTTACGACGATTTTGCTCCCTACTGCAAGCTACCTTTACGAAATTGTTACCGAAACGAAACAAACAATATTTTTTTTTTATTTTTGAATATCGGCATTCGATGGTTTGTGTTTGATTCGATAACCCCGAAATCGACGCCATGTTGGATTTTGAATTCTCGCTGCGAGCAGCTATTTATTCTACCTTCGTTCATAACTGCCAGACGCTGTTCTTTGCGCGAGAATAGCAAGGTCTGGAAATAGCAAGAAACAACAACAATGTTGTAGCGGATGTTTAAAATGACTGTTGCACTTTGGTCTTTATCCGTGTTGTTATTTATAATTTAATTTGTTATCTATTACCACATTCATTTAGTAGAAACGGGAAACTGATCGTAAATAGGAAACGGTTGACTAGCAAATAGAGTTCGGCGAGCGAGAATGTCTCGTTGTACAAACGCGCCCTTGAGACACGACGAGATAGGTGTCGCAGCAAGTCTCGTCTCGTTCTCGTACTGGACGGGATGGAAATGAATTTTTTTGGGTAATTCCACCCAAGCAGAACAGAACAGATGCGTGTCAAACGAGAAACGCCGCCTGAAGAACGTCATTGACAATAGTCACGTGGCATTTCACCCAACTCCCAACCCTCACCCACACCCCATATTCCCTCTACCCCTCATCACCCCTCGCCCTCACGAAGAGACTGGCTCTATACACTAAGCAACCGTAGGCGTTCATTATCGAAAGAATTAATTACGTCGAATTGGGGATCTATTGTGCCGAACCCATTAGTAGGAGGAGGAATAGTTAAATCTACACCCTTTCTTCCTTCACCCGACTCCCCCGTACATTTCTGCTCTCCCCCCCTCTCAACTCGCGCTCGAATTGGCCCTTCCGGTTTTTCTAGGACCGGATCTTCGCTCCGCTGTGCCCGCCATTGCAGTTCCCTCCCGCCTGTTCGTAATGAGGACGGAGATTGAAAAATTCTCGTTTAGATGAATGGAATTGCTCGGGCGGGGGAGGCGGATGATGACGATCACTTAGAACAGCCGCCGCCGCCGGAAGTGAGGCCAAAGTCCGCCATTCTTCCTTCCTTATTCACCCTCACCTGACCCTGACCGTTTACCTTCTTTCGCAATACAATAAGTATAGGAAACAGTGACATATCGTGGATTTGTTTATCCATACCTAGGTCTAATTCTGCTTTGGTTGACAGCTTTACCTTTAAATGTTATAATGTAATTGTAAATTATCTAAAATAAATAAAGTATTTCATCGTCTACTAAACTGTTTACGGAAAAGAAAATCCGTGAAGAGTTGCCGTTCCCTGAATTAAAAACCAGAAAAAAATAATTTAAATAGGCCTACACTAAACTGAACTAAAGTCCTCTAGTTGTAGCCCGGGCTACTGACTAAAAATCAAGCCATTTTGACTTGGCTGCAATTATGAGACAGGCTACAACTACAGACCTGCTACTACAAAATTTTGAAAGGAAACTTAAGGTATCAATATATGTAAAACATGTGTCTCACATTAAAAACGGTAAATAATATCACATGACTTCTTTTACTATCACTCTTTAATAAAGCTAGCCATGATGGTAACAATTAATAAATAGGAATTGTTTCAAAATCAAACATTTTGGCCCGGCTACAACTAGAGACCGGCTACTACTAATTCATGATTGATAAAACACCCGGATACAATTAGAGACCGGCTATTGAGGACCTGGCCACAAACAAGAGGATTTACGGTAACCTAACGTTACTCACTTGTTTCTGTTCTACAATCAAAAGTCTTACAACGGGCACGTTTTTTGGAAATATATTAATCGTCTACCATTCATTATATCAAATTGACGATTTTCTCCAGGCTGTTCAAGAAAAGATTTGGAATTATATTTTCATAAGAAGCTCACAACCAATATACTTACACTAAACCAAAACCATAAAACAACCAAAAGGGGTGATATCATCCGAAAACTCCATAAGGATTAAGGAACCCTCTAAGTTTTCGCCATAGAAAGTAGTGATATCAGAGCCAAAATGGCTGCTGCCGAGTTTTCGTCCCAACTCTCCATCACTCAATCTTAACTGACACCTCGGTGATTGTCAGTTTGAGTGATTACGGTTCGTACCACAAACTTGGTGGCAGCCTTTTTGGCTCTGATATCACTACTTTCTATGGCGAATACTTGATGGGTTCCTTTACCCTTATGGGGTGTTTGTATGATTCTACTTTGGTCGACAGCTTTACCTTTAAACGACGTTCTAGACCTGTCCCATTACAAGATGTTAACTAGGAGAGATATAAAGGAGAATCCAGATGGGTCCTACAGAGTGTCCATGATAATATTACCAGACATTCCGCCTATCGTACTGAGTCGCGACCCTCTGCGGCGAAATGTGGAACAAGTGGTCGTAACCATTTTATGGCACAACCCACGTAAAAAATACGATAGGATGTAGCGTAATAGATAAGTACGAAAAATACCACTCTTGCTACGGTTAGACCATGCATGCGGCGTTTCCGCATGCAACGGCTTTCCACGACCGTGAACGGCAGGAGAGTGGCTTCTTCAAGCACAAGGCCGACTGAGGTATAATTCGCGTGTCTCGCCTCCTGGCTCAACGTTAGTTCAGGCGCGGGCAAGAAAATTGACGCTTCGTATTGTTGCTTTGGTAAAGTAAAGTTCTGGAGATGTTGAATCGATCGGCCTGGAGCCGGGAAACGAACCCCACAGCTTTTCTCCCAAACGATCTTGTGGCAAGTGATGGAATATGAAGCGGAGTTACAGCATGGGCTATTGGTTTCAGATTAAACGCAATCCCGTGATCGAATACTGGTGTTCGATTTCCCCACTCAGGCAGTCTGACATTTAAGTCCAAAAGGCAACGTAAATAGGTTTGCATCTGTATTTTATTTGGCTCTTGTTGAGCCATCGGCTTACCGTCCTATAGTATATTTAATCATTGCATACCTTTGTAGAAAACTACAGATTACAGTACTTTATTTTTTTTTACAAAGTGGGTGGGTTTGTCACGACCATATAGAGGCACAAATTTTCAGCAAACGTTTTCTTCTTCGTACGCCGTACTACGTTTATACCCTGACATTTTGCCCTGGATTGTAGGGCGTCTGTAGAATAAAGAGAAATGAGCACCATGTATTTTTTTTTTTTGGTCTGAAGACGGCCTAGAATCAATGGAGAAACGTCACACTAACACAGTTTCGCTATGGTATTATGGCAAATGGCTTTTTGTTCTAGTTCTCGGGGCCACTAGCCTTACAGATCGGATTCCCTTACCGCAGCTGTACTAAAAATTGGCCTAACCATTCAACGGAACCCGTGAATATCACCGAAAAAATATATGAAGTGGGAATTTTCATCTTCGATCTCATGAATTGTATGCAACATACCTTCCTTGTTGTGAAACTTCAACCAAGCTCAAAGAAAATTGCGAACGTTATCGTGTTCCGAACAGTCAAACACACAGACCCACCCACAGACAAACAGCACAGCACAAAATCAAAATTCAATCGAATATTCAACTCGCTTGTCAAGTGCGTGTTATACAACCATACACTGCCAAATAATTGAAATACGTTTAACTATACATGACAACATTGAAACCTCGCCACCACGAAGATTTCTTTGAACTGCGACTCAAAAGATTGCTCTGTCCGAATGGAACCGACCTTTGCTTTCGAAAAATCTCCGAAAACAAGTCCATCTTCGGAAAACAAGTCATCAGCCGTTTGACTGATTTGTCACTTACAGCTTAAGGGCGCGTTTACGCAGCGACTCGCTTTTGCATTCTCGCAGCTAGAAGCTAGAAATCACCTCAAATTCCAACATGGCGGCGGTTTTATGTCTGCCGCCTCGCAACGAAAACAGCAAATAACGTGAGTTCAGAAGCGTTTGGGAAAATTGTTTCGTCATGAGGAATTCTTTATATTATTAGCACGGATTATAAGACTGCAAGTATTTACTCAAACGATGTCGGATTTAGCTAAGCCATTTAGCGTTGTTACCATGGCAATGTAACCTTTGTCATCGCGATTGAGTTCTAGCTGCGAGAATGCAAAGGCGAGTCGCTGCGTAAACGCGCCCTTACAGAGGGGAAATTAGCGTGGTAAAGTGATATATATCCAGGTTTCTACGATATCCTTACCTAAGGCCGGATTTGGTTTCATTTTCGAATTAATGAGTCACTTGACAGTATCTTCTGAGCCCAATATAGGCCTGCACACTAATGATGCAAAATCCTGCTGTGTAAGTCTCCCGCAGAGAGTATCTGATACGCGCTAGGAGACAACGCAAAAGACATTATAGACTAGGCTATACTCTAGCTAGTTTTGATCACAAAAAATACTATCAAGAATAAGGAAGCTAATTAATTACAGTCCGGAGGTGGTCTTCCGTTATTACTACGTCTGCTGCCAAGAGTTTTTCCAAGAGTGGAAGTGGGTGTGTTTCGGCTGTCTGTTTCTTCGTCTTACGCCCCCTGTCACCCGCTGCACGTCACGTGACTCGGCGGTCAACCGCCCGTTGCGATGCACTGATCCGAAACAAATTGGGTGGACATTGGGAGAAAAAATAAACACGATTGTGTCCTAAGCGAAAATTTCAGATACCGATTGTTCTTTTTTGGGGTGAACGGTGTAGAACAAAGAGTATACTTCCCTGAACTCAACGGAAAGCTCAGAGCAGTTAGCACAACTCACCAAAATAGTTGCTACACTAACGGTGAATTTTGCGATCCCGCACCGTGACCTCACCAGCGAAGCATCGGCCTCACCGACTTCGGGAGGTGGTTTTTTTTTCGCTGAATCGACAAACGTAAACGGAACTTATGTAAACGTAATACACAAATGGCGAAGCTTGTCGTCACACAGTTTTCCCACAGAGCTAAAAGCAGGCAATAAGGCACTCGACGGGGCGAGGGATAATCGTCTAACTGGAAAATCGTATAATGGAAAATCGTCTAACAGGAAATTCGTATAATTGAAAATCGTCTAACAGGAAATTCGTATAATGGAAAATCGTCTAATATCCCTGCCTCGCTCGCGCTGCCGCGCTCCGTGCGGCTATACAGAAACCGCAGTTAGACGTTAATCCAGTTAGACGTTTATCCATTATACAATTATCCATTATACGATATTCCGTTTAGATGCTTTTCCAGATTTTTTTTAGGCAAATTTTAGACAATTATCCCATTAGACGATTTTCCAGTTAGACGTTCGTCCGACACCCTCTCGCTCGCGCTGCCGTACTCGCTGCGGCTATACATATAACATCAGAAACCGCAGTTAGACGTTTATCCAGTTAGACGTTTATCCATTATACGATTATCCATTATACGATATTCCGTTTAGACGCTTTTCCATTAGACGATATTCTGTTTAGACGATTTTCCAGATTTTTTATTTATACAGAAATTAGACAATTCTCCCATTAGACGATTTTCCAGTTAGACGTTCGTCCGACGCCCCCACTCGACTATAAGTAAACGTTGTGGGAGTGGGAGTGATGTATATATACTATACCAAAAACAAAAAAAACAGGGGCCGACCTCCCACTCGCTCCCTATGCAAAACTACACAATTTCGTTGCCAATTTTAGGCGATAAATGGGATTACTGATTTCACCGCAGTATGTGTGCACGGGTGCGAATTTCACTGGTAGCGAATTAAGGAGGCGGGGAATTGAGGTCATTAGCGAAGCGCCAACCTCAGTCACAGTGCAGTGGCCAGGGATGTAAACCAAATCCCAAATCCGGCAACGAGTTTCACCGTGCTTCTGACTGCAGGTGGAGAGTATAGGGTGTATATAGTAATTACGTGGAGGGGGGTGTTTGGGTGGCCTGCCATCCGCCAAAAAATAATCAGTTTTGTAGAGTGACGTGTCTCCTTTCCCAACTGACAAAGATTCGTGACGTCATGACTAACGTTTTTACTAGACAACGAGCGTATTCACTCGGCTTCTTCAACCTATACGTCTATTTTTTGTTCTTTGCCTTTAAAAGTCAAGGCCAACTGGGATTGAACTTAGCTGCGTTCCTCGTTCACTCAGGTTGATTCTTTTCCGGTATTAGTTAAAGACAGTCCAGTACCGATGACCTAAGACCGGAAGGGAATTGGTATTTTAACTGTTAAAATTAACAATATTAATCTTTAAACAGAGAAGAAGCATAACTAAGTACACCAATTAAATTGCGATATCCGGCAATCTACTAAGGGCTTCTGTCGCATACATTCCTTTCAAATCCCAAGTATTCCCTTCAGTGTTAGGGCCGTCCGGTACTGGATAGTTCCTGGCGAGTCTTTCACTAACTAACTAATATGGGAAAAGCATGGCCATTAAACTATCCGGCCCGACCTAAAACGATATTAGGGTGGTAGACAAAATGGTCGCCACGAGCTGTCCATTTCATTTCTTCGAGGTCTATTTGGGAATTGGCCAAGCAAATCGTACCGGTGAATTTTTGTATGGTGTGTCCCGCCATCTACTGCCAAATTGCGGCAACTGACAAATAAAGTTTAGTAATTCACGAACTCAACCCCAGTAATCACCCAGAATATAGCTTACACGTACAAATAAATACATTTCCGTATGTTTTCTAAAAAGCTATGAATTTTCTCGACTGCAGTATAGCTCTTCAGTAAATAGCGACATGTTCGTTTCCCAAGAAAGTGTTACAAGGGAGGCAGCATTTTTGTACGGGAGGTGTCGCCCTCGGTTGACAAAATGCAGCAAAAAGACAAATCAATCGCATCAGCGGCGCTTTCGGCGGCCATATTGTCCAACCCAGTACCATACGCTATTTTTCATCCATGATCCGGCCGGTACTGTATGTAGTACAATCGTGGGAAAAGCACCCAGGCTGACCGGCCGTTTAGTGAAAGAGGAACACCGCTTCAATCCCAGCTGGCCTTGTTAAAATCAGTGTTGGGAGATTCAGGCTTGGATGGGCTTTGTCCATTTTCCTTTAGGTTCCCTGACGGGGGTGTGAAAGTAAAGTATTTTGTGGTCCAACCGTCCAGCCGAGTCGTCCGTCAATTTCAACAACATTGCCCCGCGTTGGTTGGATCCATTCAGATTCCCAGGCCCTATCCCCACAATGCGATTCGTCGTGCTCGCCAGATCCACGCATGCGCACGAGACAAATGGGAACTTCCGGCCGTGGCGCGCAGGCGCTGATCAAAAAGAAGGCTATGGCGCGTGAAATACGGATTAACCAGGCCTTAAAGCACGTGCATTGAGAAGCGAAGAACTGGAGGAAATCTGATTATAATTTCAAATTAATTTTGCTGCTCGCCAAGTGCAATTAGCCCGGCTGTTGCGTGCGACTCAATTTTAGTTAACACCAAACAAGATGTGGGGAAACGCCAGGGGGTTTCACGCAACGATCGCCAGGAGGCGTCACGCATCGAATTAAACAACTAAGGAAGGAGAGAAAGAAAGAAGAAGAAAAAAAAAAGATTGGAAAAGGGAACATGTTAGTTACCCTCCCTCCCGGCGCGCTCGTCATAATGTAGATGGCGGCGCTGATAACAGTAAAGCGATTGAAGTGTGACGTAGGACTGATAAGACCGAAGGACTGACCTGCACGGGGCGAAGTTTAATGAGGGCATGGCAAGAAAAGATGACGTCCTGGCCTGATGGGGGGATTTGTGGTGGGGGAGGGGTGCTTTACATCCATCAGTCAGTTGAACACAGGGCCTGAGGAAACTGAAAGTGTGGGAAAAGCTTGGTAAAATTCGTGGTAAAGGGAACGTCCTCTTTCTTGTATCTTCGTAATTCTAGGAGCGTCGCTTACGGTTTCTATTCGTTTTTACTTTTTTTTTAACATGGCTCGTACGAAATAATGAAATCTTGGACGAAATTCAGCTGGGCAAAAATTCTGAAAAATGTCGAACGTCAGGGAAAGGACAGGATATTGGGGGAATGGGAAAGAAATTCCAGAAAACCTTTTCTTTGCTTCCGGTTGGCTCACGCAATGGTTAATCATTGATTGATTACGGATCACTTCGATGTAATATCGTTAAAAATATCTTGTTAACAAAATCAGGCATACGCCACACTGTTTATATCTCCGACCAAATTACTTTTGTAAAATGCCTGAAAATTGTTACGGGATGCATCTGGAAACCTGGAAATATCATGATACCGGTAATTAAATTAATTCACGTAAAAGTCCTCCTAGTCAAAGTATGTTAAAATATGATTACGAAATTAAAGCAAATAATACTCTTAACGTATACTGACGAACTGGTGGGAACTTTACAAAACTGATACCAAGAGAAAACATAGCTTACTCTATCAACAGTATAGCTATTTGGAGTTCTTGTCGAGTCATCGCCTGTTACGCGTGACCACCGCGGCTTGTAGTGCATGATAAACGGTTGGTGAGTAATTAAAATTATCACGTCAGTGAAAGTCCCATGTAATGCATTTTTCGTCATGCAGAACTAGATTCAGTAAACTTAAGTCTTACTGCGGGTCTAAGCCTTTTTTCTTGCACAAACGGTTAGGGGTAAAGTTTTATCGTAGGGCAATAACGGCGACAAAGTACTACCTCTGAAACGGAGCACCAAATAGCATATCGCAATATGGATTTGAAACTAGTTTGAGTGAACTCTGTCGAAGCCTAAATCAAGCGCCAAGGCTGTTTGCTAGTGACGCGCGTGTCACGTGACTGGGCTAGTCCAATCAGATGGCCAAAGATCCGCTATTCTCGTTCGTCAGTGGCTAACTAATGATGACATCACGGCAAACAGCCGTGGCTCGTGATATAGTTTACCTCTGGCCAGGAGGCAAACTTGATTACTGAATTTGGATTTCTGTTGACGATTCCTCGATCGCGTTGAAGGGAGTTGGAATTGTGTTTGAGCCCGATTTAAAACGTGATCGGATCACTGGAGCTAGTTTGAAAAAGGCTTAGACGTGATTTTTGGTGACATTGCTTGTGATCGACTGAGGTATACTTAAAAGGCCACTTAGTAGCGATCTAGACAATATAATAATAATAATAATAATAATAATAATAATAATAATTGTTTATTGTCACACTCTGCACGAAATACAATAGTATTTGTATGTGCACAATTTACAAGTTAAAGTTCATTAATAAATGCAAAAAGCAGCAGTGTTAAAACATGTCAGTTTCAAAATATATCATTTAAAAAATAACAATAAAAACATTATATACATTATAACATTAAAAACTATATACAATATTACATTAAAAAGAAAAAAAAAACACATTAAAAAATCATGCAAATATACAATTATTGTTTGAGTATATAATCTCTTATCCTGTATTTTATGTTGTTTAGTTTCAGGTTTCTCAGTTCATCTGGCAGCTTGTTAAAAATGTATGGTATTAAAAAATTCAATCCTCTTTTGCCATATGAATTTCTATAATTTGGCAATTTTAACCAATTGCGGTTTTTTCTTGTTTCCCTTTCTATTGTGTTTTTCCATTCTGTCTTATAAAAGTTTTGTGTAATTATTGTATACTCGAGTATATTTTTAACAGTCATGAGTTTGTTTTGTCTAAATATGTCTATCCTTTTTTTAGTTTTGTTGAAGTTTGAAAAAAGTACTTTTGCTGCTTTATTCAAAATGTTTTGAAGCCTTTCCACTAATCCTTCCGATGTGGTTGCGTATATTGTGCATGCATATCTAATTTGTGATAGGATTAAAGCTTCATAAACCTTTATTTTAATTTTATTGTTTATTAAGTCTCTGATTTTGTATAGTGTCGGTATCATTTTTCTTATTTTAACAATAAGTCCTTCAATGTGATTGTAGAACTTCCAATTTTTGTCAATTAATAATCCTAAGTAATTTATTTCATTTACTCTTTCTAGATTCTTACATCTACAGTTTAATTTTGTGCAGTCCATTATATGGTGTTTAATGTTTACGTTTTCTATTTTCATATGTGATGTCATTATTGGTAGAAAGTATGTTTTTGAGGCATTAATGTATAAATCATTCTCATTAAAATATTCATTTATCTGATCAAAGTCCTGCTGGAGATTCATTTTCATTGTGTCTAAGTTTATATTTATGGACAACACCATCACGTCATCTGCATATAGTGTAATGTAAGAATTCCATCTCAAGTCCTGTATGTCATTAATATAAATCAAGAAAAGTATTGGACCCAAGATGGAGCCCTGCGGTACTCCAAAATCAACTTTTTTCCAATCATCTGTTTTATTATCAATTCTGACACAGCACTTTCTATTAGTTAAATAATTCATTAGAATGTTTTGCATTTTGCCTCGAATACCACATTTATTTAATTTGTTGTTTAATACATTTTTATCAAGGGTATCGAATGCCTTTTTGAGGTCGATTAAGATGGCACCGATGTATTTTCCTTCGTTAAGTGCTCTTGTAACATTGTTGTTAATATTATTTAATGCATCCAGTGTACCTTTGCCTTTTTGATATCCAAATTGGTTCTTATTTAAAATTTTAAATTTTGTTAGGAATTCTTCCATTTTTGTAGCAAAAAACCTTTCTACGATCTTATTTATGACTGGCAGCAATGCAATTGGACGATAATTATTTATATCTTTTTTATTTCCATTTTTATATATTGGTCTAATAATCTGTTTTTTTAGATCGTCGGGCCAAATTTCCTTATTGATAATTGCAGTAATTAATTTTATTATGAATATGATAGAGTTTTGACTTGTCTGTATAAAATGTTCTATCAAGAAACCGTCATATCCTACTGATTTCTTTATTTTTAAGTTATTTATAATTTTCCGTATATCATATAAACTTGGTGTAAAAATTGTCATAGTGTTATCTGCTCTTTTGTTATTTACTTTATTATGTTCATATTGATGATTTTTCGTTTCTTGTTGTTTTTTTAGCTTTGCAATTTGCTCAATGAAGTTATTAGTGAATCTTTTACAAGTATCTTCAATATTATCCCCTGGGAATGATGCTTTTAGATTTTCATCAATATTTACAATTTGTCCTTTTTTTCCTGTTAAATTGTGTAGTTTTGTCCAAACTTTTTTACTATCCTTTTTATTTTGTGTAAAAAAATTTTCGTAGTATGTTTGTTTAGTTGAACTTATTTTGTTTCTAATCTCTTTTTTTACATTGATCATATTTGCCTTTCAAGTCATAATACAACATTGTTTTAGCATTTGTTTTACATATTTTTGTCCATAGGTTGTTTTTAGTGTTAATCATCTCTAATAATTCACTGTTCATCCATTCCTGTTTCATTGTTTTTTTTTTCGTCCTTTTTTTAACAATGTAACTATTTTCGGCATAGATCTTACTTATTACTTCATTAATTTTCTTATATATTTCGTTTGGATCTTCCAATTTGTCTAAGCATTTCCAGTTAATATTTTCTAATTGTTGTATGATTCCCTTGTTATTTAGTTTTTTTTCCGTGCTCGTATTATTTTTATTGTGTGGTGCACTGTTTGGATCATTTGGATTGTATGTCTCAAGGATAGTGTAATAATGATCAGCAAGTTTCTGTTTGACGACATATCCGACATTTATAAGTGTTTTTGATTTTGTAAAAATTATATCTAGGCATGATTTGATAAGTTTATTTAATCTATATTCTTCTCTTGTAGGCGTAGTAATGTTTTGTATAAATCCAAAGGAAGCTAACAAATTTTCGAATTTTTCAATACCATATTTTTCATTTCATAATAATAATAATAATAATAATAATAATAATAATAATAATAATATAATAACAAAGAAATTTATTCCACAAGGAAAGGGGAAGAAACGTGTGTAACACCACTTACATACTTCCAAAAAAAAGCTAACAAATGCAGAGCAATAATAGAAAATGGACTAAAAACACTGAAACCCAAAACTGAGACACACAAAAATAAAAAACAGAGGTAGGCCAAATTTCTCAGCTGCAGGGTGCGAAGCAGTCTCTTAAAACTGTTTGAGGAGGGTGACATGACAACTTCAGGTGGAAGCTGGTTCCAAATACGACCAATCCTTGCCAGAAATGGTGTTTAGGGATATCGCGATAAAAAATTTCGTTGATTATCGTATCGCACTTTTTTTCTGACTTATCGAGTTATCGTGCAAACCCTGATGCAAAATTGTCATATTTCGGAAACCGTAATAGCTAGAAGCAAGTGGTTTGCGGCGTTGTGTGCGGAATTACAAGGGCTCTCCAACCAAGTGTGAAATACTGTTGCTAGCCACTTTAGCTGATTGGAGAGTTAGTTTAATGCAAACAATATTTAAGCTGCTGCTAAATTGTTCCTACAGGTTGAGGAGGCAATGGACAATGGCAAGAGCATTTTCATGTCTACTGACCAAATGACAAGTGCCACACAACTCACATTCGTAAAACTTGCGCAGTATAGGCTTCAGCTAAGGTTATTTATTAATTAACAAAATTTTAATAGTTATTTCAGCCTCAAAATCTGTTTTATCGAGATATTATTGCAATAAACGATAATTTTAAAAATTGTATCGGGATAAAATATGTTTGTATCGTGCCATCCTTATTAGTGTTGACAGTTTTTCTTCGGTGTGTCACCATTCAGTTGAAGGGGGTGTACACGAAGAGGCCAGCCGTCTTTAAGAAGGAGGATCAGAGCCATATTGAGTGAGACACAAAAGAAGTTTCTAACATCATTTAAGGTCAGTTGTGACACGTCGTCGCTTTTCCATCGTTACAAGACCGAGGGCTTCAAGACGTTGTTTGAATGTCATGGCAGCGTAGTGGACGTGTTACGGGAAGACCCAGAACACAACTCCCCGCCCACACGACGACAGGGGAATATTTTTCGTCTAAATGGGCGCACACTGGCATTCGCTGCAGCCTCAGGACGCTACGACGGGAGAATGTTTTACTTAGGATGCTATCTTTCTTTTATGAAACTATCTTGCTGTTATTTCTTCTATACGTGTTTTCTCTGCCCGTGTTGCGTCCAACGCAGTTCCGTGAGAACGATAAGTCCAACAAAGTCGTCGTTTCTCTGTTTCTTCGTGTCAGCAATAACTTAGAAGCACATAGTCGTTTGCAATAAAAACTGCCACCACTTGATACCGCAAGTAATTAAGTTCCTTTGTGTCATTATACTTGGGATATAAACTTTCGTTGTTTCGACCATCAGAGTTTGTTGACGCGACCTGGCTACAGACCCCTTCTTCTAATTACTCGGTTCGAGAATTGGGAAATTTTGATAGAGGGGAGAAAGAAGGGAGGTGGTTTGGAAGGGGGGGGGAAGAGAAGCTTATAAATATTAGGGGGGGGGGTAACATCATCAGGTGTAACGCGCTGCAAATTGCGGCAGCACTTTAGAAGACAACAACAACAAGACGCCGCTAATAGCGCCATGTTCTTAGGTTTGGCGAAAATAAGAATGGGGATTGCAAGGACGGTCACAATGGCGGCACAATTCTTCGTTAGAGCCAATTTTGACACGTTTATGGCCCAGGCTGCTATAAAGCTGCAATGATGGCTAATTAATAGTTAAAGACTTGACGATCGGGTCGAGGAAAAGAGGGTATAGGGCCATTAAAAAGAACGGTCGGTTGGTGGGTAGGGTTTAAGGGTTGGGAAAAGGAAAGGGTGGCTGGCGGGAAGGGAAGGTGGGCGCCGGGAAGGAAGGAGCCCGGGAAAAGGTCGATTACAGGGTCTTAGGGAAGTAGTTTGTAACAAGTTAGTCGTTGAACCGTGACAAGTTTGGCGAATGGAGCGTGTCCATGTTGTTAATTCTATGTTGTCAGTCGTGTAGTCAGCTAACTATAGAGCAGCCTACTTCCTGAGTGTTAATCAGCACTCATTCACCACAATCCTCATTACACTTCATATTTTTTATTTTATTTTCCAGTCGCTACATATTGCAGAAAATTAGGGTTTTGGGGGCAGAATTTCACGTTATTTTTTCCCCACTTTCCTCTAATGCGCCTTCAAAGAAGAAAAAAACTACAGAACCACAGCTGAAATAATCCCTGTGTAACAATTAACATTTTTTGGACACAACGCTGTTCGCTTTTAGATACTACTGTTGCGAAGACGTGGCCATTTGAGCAGTGGCGTGCACACTGCACAGGAGGGGATTGGGGGGGGGAGGCACTGCCCCTGCCCTCTTTGACAAAAAAAATGCCCTATTTTGGTTTTTCGAACTGATAAATGATGGTGCTGCAGCCAAAGGAAGGACCTATAGACCCTAAAAAAGGCCAGGAATGGGTCAGAGAGAGACATAGAAGACAATGGCAAGCTAAAAAGAGGGGCAAAAAAGAGCCTAAAACGCCAAACAAAAGTCTCCAGCAAAAATATAACCTCAACGTGCCCTTTTACTAGAACTTGCCCCTGGCCCTCAAAGGTGTGTGTGCGCATTTGAGTATGCAGTCTTTGTGTAAGTAGCCGGCTTGGCCAGTAGAATTAAAACGGATTTCGCCAGTATTTGGTTTTTCCCCCTCGCTTTTTGGCTAGTGGTGAGCGACGTTCGTGAAGTTTACTAAAGAGACAATGAAATTGCAATAACGATCGGCAAAATTTGGACGCTTCTATATAGAATGCATAAAAAGGAATGATTGGATAATCATACTAGAATAAGGAGAAGTGTAACATTTCAAATTTTTTTTCTCCATAATAGGCCAGAATAGATCTCATTCATAATTGCTGACGGAGTCTGGTAGACTTTCCCATTACCCTGGCTGGCATTCAGCTGAATGGGAGTTTGATATATACGGTCCCCTTTGAAGTCAACGTCCACCTCATGTTCCAGGCTTAACGCTGCCACAGCGAATGCCACATGAGTCATGTTCGATCCCGATTCCGGATTCTGTTTACGAACAACTCTTTCTAGTGACACTAAACATATCGAGGCATCGCTTCACGTTTGGTTAGCAGTACAATGGATCCGAAGGAGGTCTTGCAGTTCATTCATCTTAATTATTCATTCCACCAGTTTGTGACGACGACGCCATCTTGTCGTCAACCATTTATTTGTCCCAGCCATATAATGCACAAACAAATGGTCGGTTCGCGTGCGCCTATTCATCCAAACCCGGTCTTTTCTCTCCGCTCCCCACCTCCCCCCCACCGGTCCATGTTGCTATCTATTCGTGGCCACAATTCCACCTGCCCACCGGCCTCAATAGTGGACATGCAAATGCCATCTCACGTGCCATACGACAGACGCGTATCGATTAAACGATCCGACGGTGTTGTCCTGGTTCTTGGCTCGTTCTGCGGTGCGAATGTTATCATTGTCACTGTCGTTCGGTTTGTCTTATAGGCATATCCTATATTTTTTTTATCAATAAATCTCTTATAGACTTATCGGATAAAATCGGAACTGTGTGGACAAATATTTCGGGGGTTCAAATTGTGTAGGCTAATCTTTGGTCAGTTAGTGGGTTGGGAGAGTTAAAAAGCGCAATATTGTTTATGTTTTTATTTTTCTTCTTCAAAGTTTCGGAGATTGAAAGGCGGCGTCACTTTTTTAAATCCTGTATGTCTAAATGTCTTCCAACGATCACTGCGTTACTATTGGCTGGCTTCTTTAGTGTCGTTTGGTAATGGATTTACAGCGCTTTCTGTCACTGAATTGTAAAGTTGTAATATTGAGATGAAATTCGAAGGAAAATCAAGCCGACAAATCAAACTAAGTTCAATGAATTTTAATTAGGCCTATACGATAGTATGAGAAACAAAGCAAAACAACAAAATTTCCATTAAAACGCAACCACTGTTAATTTACGAATTTATAAGGCCGTTTGACTACATCCATGCAACAGTTCGTGCATTTAACAATAAGAGACTGCTTGACACTAAACAGCCTCTTATTCGTAAATGCACGAGTTGTTTAAACGCAACCACTCTTGATTTACGAACTCAAGGCCGCTTGACTAAACGCAACGACTCTTTATTTATGATAAAAGGACGTTTGACTAAACGCAACAATTCTTAATTTACGAATACGAAAGCCACTTGAGTAAATGCAGCAGCTCTTGATTTACGAATACAAGGCCGTTTGACTAAATGCAATCGTCCACCAATGATTTACGAACATAAGGCCAACTTGACTAAACACAACCACTCTTGATTTACGAATGCAAAGGCGCTTGACTAAACGTCGTTCACTTGCGGGTCTTTCTTATACGAGGATTGTCTACGGCGACTTAAATCTCCCTGTGAAGAAAAGTTTTAAACGTGGTAAAGTTAGAGTTAGGTTATGTCAGTACACACCGTCTTCACAGTGTATGAATGTCTCTTGCAGCGTGCACTCTGAGACCTTGTGTACTGATTGCGCACTTCACTCTGTACCAGCTCGGCCTCCACACGAATTGTGTACTGACAGAACATACTGTATTTTGTGTAGTTTTCATTCGCAAGTAGACAAAATCTGGGCTGGCAGTGCACAAATCGTGTGGAGGTCGAGCTGGTACACAGTGAAGTGTACAATCAGTGCACAGGGTCATATAGAGTGCATGCTACAACAGAGATCCCCAGTTGAATGTGTAGGCCTATAGTCTTAATGATCAGTTTTGCAGTTTTTAGTTCCGATTTTATTATGGTACAAAAAAATGTGCACACAGTACACAGTTTGTGTACTTGTGCGTGAAAGAGTACACAAAATGTTTTCTGCCAGTACACAATGCGTGTGGATACTGAGCTGGTACATAGTGAAGTACTGTTATAGTGAACAGCGTGTTCAGAATGTGTCCGATAATATTGGTTTCCATTGCAAAAATGAAGCTTATAATTAAAAAAAAAGTCCTATACCCATTAGCGTTGACGTATTACACCGGAAATACGGTGTTAAGAATTTTTTGCTGCTTTTGAAAATTATGATCTTATAATTACGTTAAACTTTTACAGTGGCTCCCGTTTGGAGCACCTGTTGATTTAATTGGAGCACATAGGATTTCATCATAACTCTTTCGACAGGTGCCTACTTTTAAAATTCGCCGTAGGGCATAACGCCAGCCATTGTAGGGGCAGGTGTTATGAAACTGTTACAAAATGAACTGTGCCATAGCGGTGAAAAAAGACGTGCTATTTTGTAATTGACGATCATAACCAACGTCGGTCACCGCTCGCCAGAAAAAAGTGGAATAATTTTATGTCTACTCGCCAAATGGCGACTTAAAACGAAACTTGTTACTCAAATGATCATAACTCGTCGTCTATGACCATTTCACCATATCTAGCTGAAATATGAGCATATCTATAGAGTAGTGACATTTGCCGCTATATTGGCACCAGTATGGGTTTTGAAGGGCGTAACTACAAGGTGCACTACATAAAAATGGAGAGAAAAACAACGGAAGAGCGGATTTCTTTGGCTTAAAATAACGTTGTTTTCTCTAACAACAAAAATAGCGCGTTTTAGGTCTAAGAACTCACTCTTCACAGCATCGGCTTCAGTATGACGCCCTTCTGTTTCTCTCTGCACTGCCCCTTGCAGCTAACCCATTAAGGATCCAGCATAGAGTTATATACAATAATACTGGTCGTGCCACTGTTCTATAAAATACGGATGTAAGCCTTTAAAAAAAAAACTAATGTTCTAAAGGAACAAATACAAAAAAAAAAGACAAACCATCAGCGTCGCACTAATACGTGTGAAACAATCTCTAGCGTCCCAAAAAAATAGCTGGAGCTTCATTTACACGTATTAGTGCGACGTTGATGGCTTACATGTCTTTTCTTGTATCTGTTCCTTCAGAGCTTTAGGTTTTTTAAAGGCTTACATCCGAATTTGATACGCTTAAGCATTTTTTAGTGCTATATATATAAGTATATTGACGACATTTCAGGTAAATTAAATAACTAAATTTGACATCAATGAGAAAAATTAAATTTGAAATCAAAGAGTTAAGCAAGATTTGAGTTTCATCAATAGATAAACGAGAGTTGAGATAAGTGAGGTAATCGAGATTAGATATAATTATAAGATAAACTATATTGTAGTTGGATATCTAACATTTGGTCTTACTACATGTAATAAAATTTATGTTCGTTTTAAGTTATCTTCTTCACTTCCAGTAAAACTCGTATCTGCAACTTTTTTTGTTGTATAAGATTATCATCGTTTTTCGTCAGTAATTAAACCAGTTGCAAGATGAAGGCGAAAAGTCCTATATTCTCATATCATATAAATTGATAAATTTTCTCCACCATTCGTTATATTCAGAAGCTGATTAAAAAAAAAAAACCCTGTCGGTTTGTTAGCCAGTGTGCTTAAAAATGGAATTGATCAAATTTCAGCATGTGAAGCACGGACATGCATTAAAGCAAACCATGTTATTTTGGCTAATTTGACAATTTGGCCGATTTGGCTAATATCAATTTGGCTAATAAAATTCCTCTACAAAAAAGGTAGAGGTGACGATAAGACCGTGTGACCTTTTGTACAGTCACAGTCCTATGAAAGTTGTGATATATCCACCCAAAACCAAAACTGGTATAAATGAAGCCGCCAAGTTTCTAAAAACGGTCGGCCTGTGAAAGTAGTGATATCATTCAACCATGGAAAGGCTGCCAAGGTTAATCTTAATAGCCAAGTTAATCGCACGGAATAACACTTTGGACGTGAAATGAAAACATGAAGATTGCTACCGCGCGTAGCAATCTTCTGGTTTTCATTTAACTTTCGAACTGTTAGTCGGTGCAATTCACTTGGCTAATAGGATTAAACTTGGCGGCCTTTCCCTGGTTGAATGATATCACTACTTTCAAAGGCCGACCCTTTTTGGAAACTTTGCGGCTTTTCTTATACCAGATTTGGTTTTGGGTGGATTCGTTATATTCTGAAGCTGATAACAAAAAAAAAAAACCTATCGATATTTTTTCAGCTTTGGAATGCAACTCAGGGTTGAAGATTTATCGATAAAAACGCTCTTGTGATATTATTACGCTTATAAAATCCACCGTTGCTCATATAGGTCTATGCAATAGTATAAGCTTTTGCGCGCCAGTTAGCTTTCCCGATTTCGCGACACAATATAATAATAAGCTTTGAGTTTGCTCTGCGCATTTAACTGAGCAATAACTTTCCGCACGCGTGAACGGACTAACTTCGATAATTATTGTACCCGTTTAATTAAAAACCCTATATACAGGTATTAATGTGTATGTCGTTTTAATGGCGTGTGGGCTATACACGGTACATTACGCTGCGTCGCTGTTGATTCGCATCAGGAATGGCTGGCGCCGTATAGCCTCTTCCACCATTGGCGGGGGCCCGTCTTCAAATTAAACAATTACGTCGTTATTAGCGACTGCGTAAATGGGTAATTGATAGAGTTAACGTGATACGCGTTAATAAACTAATCAAATCAGGGCAATAAGCGATTACAGTATTGACACGTGCGATAATGTATTGGACCTGCGGGGATGGAAGAGAAACTATGATCACGGCTTTGCCATGATCACGTTTTGTGCGGATTAATTGATGGGCATGAAAAGGTAATCGTGCTAATTTATTTACTATTTAGGTTCACAATAAGCACATGAGGCGGTTGATATTTTAAATCAATGATAGCCTATTAAAAGTTGTTGTGTTGATCATGCATACAATGTTTGTTGAATTTGTTAACTATACACCGGAATGGATTCGGCATCAAAGCTGCGCGAGAAAAGGTCAAACCAAGAAGTTTTTTTTTCCGCAAAGGTCGACTTATTAAACAGGAAACGATGGATGGAATCTTTCTTTTTTTTAATCTTCACTAGCATCATACCCGGCTTCGCCGGGGATTTGTTTGACCCGTGGTTGTTGCCCAGTATTTGCTCGGTGCTGCCTGATCGTTCACTGCAACAGTCGAAGATACGTGACTCGAGGTATCAGTTCTTTCTTGGCGCTTAAGAGTCTATCGCAACAAAACAGCAAGCGCGGACAGCGACTACCTCGTCGCAACTGGTCGTCTGTACACTTCCGCCACTTACGGGCCACTTCCGCTTCATACTTCTGGTTTTTTTTTGTTATTTGTTTTAACTATTGTTTGGATGCTGAATCTAATGGTGAAAACGGTTTTTCTCTGGTTCCGTTCCATAGACGATGAGCTCACTTGTCGGCCACTTCCGCTTTATACTTCCGGATTTTTTTTTATTCGTTTCAACTCATTTTGGACGCTGAAGCTAATGGTGAAAACCGTTTGTCTCTATGGTACCATTCCGGAGTTGAAAAAGGCGACGATCAGACGGACAATGTGTCCAGCTTTTACTATACAAAAGCCTAAACCCTTCTGCGCATTTTTGATTCCGTTTCGTGGAAGCATACCTATTAGTTACAATCACGTTGGTACCTCCCTTCTGTCAGAGCGATCGCTGACAAATTAGGGCCCGTTGTTCCCTTCTGATGGCTAATGGCTTAATTCTTACAACACCAAACGTTCATTGTTGCTAACTGTCACAGCTTACTAAGCGGCATGTCTACCCTTGTATTGAGCCCTGTAAAAGTTTATCAAGTGTTAGTACAATGGACGGTTTGGGTCTTTATTGGTAGCCGTTAGGGAGTGGGCCGAGAACAATGGATCGGACGTAGGACGATTTATATGTTGGGCCGTAAATGACGTTTGGGCGATAGGCCTAATCGTTGTTCGTGTGAACGAAAGGCGCACTTGGGGACGTGATCGTCGCCATTTTCAGGTTGCCGCTGGGAGAGGGGTGGGGATAGGGAGTGCGGTTGGTCTGTGTGCAGCTGCTAGTTTCGTATACAATGGCAGAACTCAAGCCACGAATCAGTTTCGCCGCCATTTTCCCCATATTGCGTCTCTTTCGGTCGATCAGTCGTGTTTAATGGTACTTACGGCGTTTCTATTGTCGGGTTTGTTTGTTTTGTGGCTTCGACGGAAGGAGGAGGAGTTGGGATAATGTCGGAGGAGGAGTAGGGGGGGGGTGTTCCGTAACTAGTCTGCCTGAGGAAAATAATGGGCATCATGGTTACATAATCGGACTGAACACACCGGTGGCAGTACTGTACGATAATCTGTGGTCTCCAAGTCTCGGCCGTGGCACAACTTGGTCTAGCTACCTGAAACAACGAGTGTAAAGTGACGGCTCTTATAAATTGTTTCCTCTTGGTAATATCTTTAATACAATGGGACGACCAGTCGGGTGGACCAGCAGTACTTACAATCAGGTTGGATAAATCTTAGGTATAATTCTGAGAGCAAAATAAAATTCCTGAAGAAGTGGGAGAAAAACAGTAAACGACACTGCATACGTCACTGTGTACCAGCTCAAGTTCCAGACGAATTGCGTACTATCCGTACACAGTGCGTGTATGGTAACACACAAACTCTTCCAAAAGAGTGCAGTGTGTGCAGTAATAGTATAAGCTGTGTACTCTCAATGCACAATTCGCATACAAGCTGAACTGGTGCACAGTGATGAGCACTGCCAGTGCACAGCGTCTTAATCAGAGCGAAGGGCAGTGTGAGAGGCTACCTGGCTCCTTTAGGAGCTATGGGACGCATTCTGGAGAATGTTCAGCCCCTATGATTGGAGGTTTTCTGATTCGAATCTCCAAGTTACCACCTCTCCTTACTGTGCAACCTCTGCTTCTAAAAATCTAGAGTGAGCTGGTCAAGCTACGCGTGCATTAGTTTACTTCAGACGAGTTAAGGCTAAAAAAAATATAAAAAAATAAATGAATCAACTACGTACCACATTAGCTTTCAAGAAGACGAGCTATGCTATTCATATAAACTGTGTAGGATATCGAATTAAAATTGCCAATATTGACAAAGACAGTAAAACTACGAGGGAAATATGAAACCAAAACAAAGAAAAGTCCAACCCATATACCAACGCATAACGGCATGAAGCATTAACGGACAATAATAGCTTCTACCACAACGTAAAGCTCCCCCCCCCCCAGTTTTTTGGTGGCCCCTCGGCGGTCCTCCGCCCCCCCCTCCCCCCCAACCCATCAGATCAAAATCAAACTTATAAACGAAGAAAATCTGGTTCCTTATTTCACAGCGACAGGAAGGACTTGAGGACTTGAGGTCACGTCAATAGGGGGGCCCAGTTGTTACTGTGAGAGTTGTAAACTCAGAATCTGTTATCCGTTTTAGTTGGATTTAAAAATATTCCCAAAAAAATGAGGTGGGAAACAGTTAGGAACATTTGATGTGAAAAAAAGTATTTGTTGCAAGAATGTTACTTTATATTTTTTTGGGGGGGGGAGGGGGGCGCAACAGTAGAATTTTCTGGTTCGCCCCCCTGGCTAAAATTAATGCCCTACTGCCGCCTCCCCAGTAAACTGATTCTATCGTCGCCCTGACAATGAAGGAATCATTGCATAAACGCGCCCTTAGTATCTGATATGTAAAGTGTAAATTGGCTTGGTTTCAAATAAAAATTACTAACAACTAATTGTTTGAGGGCAGTTAGCCTTATCAATCGAATTAGGAAAAGAACATGTGACAAAATAAAATAAAAAAATATCCCCGGTTTTTTAAACAGATTTTTACCAATGAGAAACTAATTTGTCCAAGGAAATTGGTAACCCTACATTTGCATAAACTCTTGTGCTTCTACGAAACATACGACAAATACAATTTTTTGTTTCACTTTCTTAAGTTTTTTTTTTTTTAGGGTTTTGGGAAAAATTTGATATTTTACCAACACCTTTGCCAACCTGTATTTCTTTAACCCATGCCTTCACACGTATATACGGACACATAAAGGCGAAAATAAAAAAAAAACCGGTTAGGCTGAGTGAAATCTATAAGATTGATCTACATAATATTATGAAGTTGAGTGCTTTTTCCCATTTTTTCCGTGTGTGCCAATTTACCGCCTCTCTCTCTTTCCCTCCCCTCCCACTAGATGGCGGCCCACGTCGTCAACCTTTGCAGCGGCAGCCATCATAACAAACTTGGTAAAGCCATTATCGAATTTCTCCATTTCCGGAAGGAAGTAGAGTGTAAGAGCCGGAGCCCCGATAGTGCAGGTGGCGTACACGTGGTGCGTAGCTATCACGCAATTCCCCCTGGGGGCTTAATGGACGCGCTAACCCCTTCCCTGCCCCTAAACGAACACGTGAATTATGCACGGGCTGCTCCGAAACCCTAAATCATTCAATGGCCTGGCATCCTTCAATTTAGGGCCCTGATGCAGGTGTGAGAGAGGCAGCTATGCCCAAATCCACCTAGTCAATCTGCGAGTCTATGACGTTCATATGTGCAATGGCGTTGTGTATACATTGTCTGTCGTCCATCTCTCTCTCTCTCTCTCTCTCTCCGTCAAAAATCTGCACATTTGTCACACGTTGTGTCAGAGGAGTAGCGCTCTGTTTGTTTTCTGTGTACCTGAACGGATTCCGCGGTCATCATTTTTGTTTGCATGAGTTTCTGTGTAAATTCGCATCTTAACTGCACTGGTAGACTGTTACGGCGGTTCGTACACGGCCATGATATTCCTTGAAAAGCATTAAACCTGAAAACTGAAAATTCAAGGCTTGAAAAACCTTGAAAACTTGAATTTTTGTTGAGTGAGTCTTAAAACGGCCTTGAATTTTCTAAGTGTATTTTATTTGGAATGAGGTCAATGCCATAACAGTAATATTAATTTAGGTATAAAGTTAAATAAATCAATAAAAATAGTCTGTCAGCCGAAGCCATTTCTTTTGAAAGCAGTGCATCCCTCGTACTGGACTGTACACAGAAAACTGAGAGAGAGAGAGTGCGGTGCAGGCAATTTTTGCTAGAAGAGAAAGCAGAGCTGTTCCACTTGCTGTTAGTTGCTGTATTCCTCCTTCCTCCTTGTCATTGGTGGTGGTGGGAGAGGGAGGGGGGAGGGAGACATAATGTGCCACGACGGTTTCCACAGATTCCTCCTATTCCTTAACCTAGGGCCTTAGTGGGCCTCTTTACCTTGATGCTATGGCTCCATGCTATGTATTCTGTATACTCTATATCTTTATTAATGTATTCCAGTTATGCTATGTTCTTTGATGTATGGTCCAGTCCCTGGAGATCATGTGGTCAGGGTGGCTCTGGCCTTGCCTGCCTCTAGGGGTAGCTGCTAGCAGAGATGGCTCATGGGATACCAGGATATAGTCCAGGAAGTACCTTGCACCACCGGTGGCGGGTACTGGCTGCAGTTCTAGGTACTTAAGGCCTTGCAGCCCCCATCAGCCTCACTCTGGGAGTTAGTTCCTGTACCAGCTAAGAACTCTTCCTGAAGCGTGCCACTCTGCTAGAAGCCCTGACTAGAGCATCCTTGAACCACTGGACAGCATATCCTAAGTACAGACCGCGTGGCCCTGGAATAAACCCTGAATTCATCATCCTTTCTGGTGTTTTTCCTTGTACCGGGCATAGTGGGGTTGCAATTGTTTACAACTAAGAACACAATGGTGCTAACAATAAGAGCTGGTAAAATATTGGAATTGAAAAGTAATTTTGATAGTCTACTGTGCAACGATCGTTGAAACTGGTTGTAAATTAGCCTTGAAAAGCCTTGAAAATAGTGTAGTCTGTAGTGTTGAACTCTGCAATTAGCAAGGTATTACTGACACTTGGTAACCTGCATTGGAATTTCACAGGTTTACTGCATAGCCTATATTTCATCTACTGCGCATGGAGGGATTCGTGTATCTTGTATCTTACAAGGCAGTCTTTAATGAATACTGTTTGCTTCGTTGACCTTTAGCTTGTGATTAATTCACTCTTCATTTACCAACAGTATTTTAATTGGAACTTGCAGCGAAAGACAATAATACCCCTTCCAAGGCTTTAGACTAGACTTCTTTCTTCTTTGAAAACGTTTAGTATAATGCTCAGAATTGAGCCGATACATGTACACAAGCAGTTTGCTTAGATGGCGCAAGGCTCTAAGAACTTCATTAGGGGGATAAACAGCGTCGGTCTTGGATGTTACCTTACTAAATCAATCATTCAGTGAAGATCAGACACGCAATCTTTATCTACTAAAACTAATATTAATTTTGAACTGCTGGATGACAAATGACTTGGGTTTACGGAAGGAACCCGAAAGCTGTTTTGTTGATAACTAACAAACTCACTGAACAACTAATAGATTTCCATGGAGAGCAGTCTTGACGCTTGAACGTAACAATGGGATGGTTGTTTGTGGGCCTTTTGGAATCCAGATTCACGAGAGAAAAGTAACGCTACAGATGGGATTGACTTTATGTGGAAATTGGTTTTGTAGATTGTGCTGGTTATACTGTGAAGATGTTGTTGTGCACTACCTGTACCCATCACTGTGTATTATCTTAGTTGCCACATGAATTATGTAGTGGCAGAACACTGTGTACTGATAGTGTACAGAATGTGCCCCATTCTCGTTAGACCACTGGTTAGGACGACTGTCTAATGTATACGAGAGGTCCCTGTTCTAACCTGGCCTCATCCACCCTTGGCATTTTTGGGTAGAGACAAGCCCTGTTATGCCTTGTGCTCATGTCGATTGTGGCATGTAAAAGATCCAAAGACTTTCCAATTAGAATTGCATAGCAAAATTGTCCCTCTTGCCTTCTGGTGCCATGGCTTCGGCTGGGAGCACACAAACCTCCAACGCACACAGATTTCGTCCATACGTGCATTTCCACTACACAAATCGTGTTGAGACTAAGCAGGTGAAGTGGTATTACATAGCGTGTTCAGAGGGTACAATGGACGCTCTTGGGTCATCTTGACCTTGCCTACACACGATAGGGTTCTGATAATGTCACAATAGGGTTCGTTCTAATAGGGTTCTGATTCATCGCCTAACTTATGAAAAAGAAAAACAAACAAAAATCCGTTTACAGTAATGTTAAAATTGTTCAGCGGTAAGCAATTAGCAAAGTAAAAGATAAAATTCAGTACTTCAGTAAAGACAATTAGTTATTCGGAACACTTTTCTTTCTATGTCTATCAGTCTGGTTCCACTTTTGCCCAGTGAGCAACTTTTTTTTTTTTTTTAACTAATGCCAAAAGGCCTTTGTGGAAAAATACAACCGTGGTATTTTTTGGCAAAATTTGAACACTCTAAATGAAATGTATCAAAATAGTTCATTACGCAGGGATGCCAATAACCATGCAGTAAGCCAAAGTAAGGCCCCATACACATACCAACTAATGTGCAATGGGAAGGAAGATGCACAACAAAATCGCAAGATTGAATAACAAGTGCTTTTCATGGGCACTTTCAGCCTATAGCCAACTCGTGTCGGTTAGACGCACTTTCATTTTGGGTCCGCCGGAGACGTGGACGTTTTCGGGCGCCATATATAGTGAAAGACAAAAGGTAATATTGCGTCAGGCGGGCCAGAAAGCTCAGCTCAGCGCACGCCGCCCACGCGATCGTTGCCTATCAGTTGCCAAAGATCGTGCCGTGGTCAATCAGGGTTTATCGATCTCGTTCCCGTTTTCATTCTCGTCAGCCATGGAGGGCGTGTTTGGCGAACCAATTTCAATTAGAACAGTTGATCCGAAAGCCACAGAGCTCTGTTTAATTTAAATGCGCCACCCTTTTAATTGGTGTGCAGCTATAGCTAACTCAGGAATCAGTCAGCTAAGTGTTCCAGGCGTATACGTATGTGTGTGTGTGTGTGTGTGTGTGTGTGTATGTGCAAACGGGAAGTCAGCTGACTGGCTATCAATCCCGAAATCTGTTGGCCGGGTAAATTGGAAAACTGTCTTTTCACATTCGAGACATTCATGAAGCAAGTGTGAACACATGGCATGCTTGATTAAACTCGGGAAGTCGAGTTTGTTAGTTGGCGTTTGTTTAGGCAAATTCCAGATTCGAACTAAACCCTGTAAGCAGGCGTAGGGTTATATCGATTTGAACCCGCCAAGTTACAGCCAACCAAAGTAGTGATGTCAGAGCCAAAAAGGCTGCCACCAAGTTACTACATAGTTGCCAAGCTAATCCCACCGACTATTGCCTCACACGTTACGTCAAAAACTTGACCACTGCTACCGATAGTAGCAATGATCAGGTTTTTGATTTAACCTTTGATATAATACTCGGTGGGATTAGCTTGGCAGCTAATGGAGTAACTTGGTGGCAGCCTTTTTGGCTCTGATATCACTACTTTGGTTGGCTGAAACTTGGCGGGTTCTTTCACCCTTGTGGGTTTTGTTTTAGATTTCTTTCCTCGCCGGTAACCTCATAACGCCGTTTTTAGTCCCGAGGGTGTGGGGGATTGAGGCTTAATGGCGCGTCGACAGCTATAGGTCATTAGCGCCAATCTTAGTCACAGTGCAGTTGCCTGGGTTGCCACTGCAGAGATGTTAAACAAACCCAAAATCTAGACTTTATCATACATCTGTACCTCCTGCAAACAATTAAAAAAACCCGGACAGGTCAGAGGACAGACTTATCGCCCAATTGAAACACGAATTCTTGTGGAAGATGGAAACGCATACGAACACCATCAAGATGGTGATACTCCACAAGCACACGATGGACCGTAAGTGGGCAATGCAATAATGGCATTCAGGAGGTAATTTCCCCTCAAAAGGAAATAATATGTTAGATTGGTGTGACCAATACAGAAACGCACCAACACCACCTCTATTCGGTGACTGTGGCAACAGGATGACTGCCAAACATGTACAGTGCCTTTTATAGCTCGCAACTTATTGCCGACTCATCTGTCCCACAAGGCTTGCCAAGCAGCATACAACCTCAGTCACGGTTTCCCGAAAAAAAAGACCACTGCATGAAGAAGAAAATAATTTTTGTTTTTATTTCCAATCAATCAACTTTTTCCTAAGAAGCTTATTTAGCTCTAAACAAGGAAAGTATATTGTTCGACTTTTAGCTGACGCTAAATAAAATTCCTTTCGCTTGACAACGGGATGAACAATCCCGAAACGTCGCATTTTATTGTATAAATGTACATTTGCTGGCTTTTTAACACGTTGACTACTTTTAGTGCTTTTATTTTCTCATCTCCTCAACACTAAACGAGAAACACACTGGAGCCAGAATTGTAAGCAAAAGATGGCAAGTGATCAGAAAATGATGAAAAAATTCACGTGCCAT
Organism: Lithobius niger; assembly: GCA_023313725.1. Classification (NCBI taxonomy): domain Eukaryota; kingdom Metazoa; phylum Arthropoda; class Chilopoda; order Lithobiomorpha; family Lithobiidae; genus Lithobius; species Lithobius niger. The sequence continues at coordinate 59,677 of JAHWFP010267486.1, read as the reverse complement.
TACAATTCGGGAAATTGAATTCGGGTACCAAAGTAGCAGACCACTACACTAGCTCAAGAACGCTGTTAATTTGCCCATATAAAAGTGTCATACTGTAATATGTGCCATGACAGTCACAAAATTCTACATGCAACGCTATATTCAAAATGTCCGCCATTATAAGAAGCTCCTCCTACCACCAGAAAGACGAGCTAAATCCACACAACAATGTCACGTGAGTAGATAAGCCTCCAATCGTACGCGGCTTAGGTAAGGTGACGTGGTGAGGAGACTGGCAAGCAAGCCAGTCAGTGATTAAGGAAGAGACAAAGCTAACTTAACAGAAACGGTTGGTAACGTCAACCCATGGTGACATTTCTCGTCCTTTAGGGGCCCCGCGCATTAGACGACCAAAAAACAAAGCGACGTAAGCTGCGGCCACGTCCATTTCCCTTGATTATTCTCGATAACGTGGTGAAAAATGAATACGGAGCAAGCATTGTCGTCCTGTGGTCACCTGCACGCCGCCCGGGATGTCAGTGCTGCTGGGACTGACTCCAGTCAGTTGCAGCGGCCACTGGGATCTCGGGCGTCGTGCAGGCGACTACAGGGCAACCATACTTGCTCCGTGTTCATTTTTCATCACGAGATCGAGAATTGTGAATGAAAAACGGACGTGGCTGCGGGGCTCGTCGCCGTGGTTTTTTGGCCGCGACGACCACTGGCCGCATGACCTGGCCACCCAGTGCGCGGAGGCCCTTAAGCTCGTAACTCAACAAAACTGGTGTAGAAGTTTCATGTTTTTTTTTTCCTTCAGTAAAGAATGAGAAAACTTTAAAAGGCCGTTAAAAAGCTGCATTGAGGAAAATTAGTAGGAAATATTAAAAAAAAAAAATAACCTTTTTAGTCACAGTGACTCAAAGTGACAAAGGACGTATGCTTGCGCTCAATGAACCACCTAACAAAAAAAAATGAAGCTCTAGACAACTGTTATGCAAAGCACGCGGTTTACGTTTTTCTTTTAAGAACGTGTTTATGCGACGACTCGCCTTTGCATTCTCTCGCTAGAATTTAATCGCGATGGCTAAACCACACTGGATTAGCTGAATCCGACATTGTTTGAGTAAATGCTTGCAGTCTTATAACTCGTGACAAACAGATGAAGAATTCATCCTGACGAAACAATTTCCCCCGTCGCTTCTGCACACTCACATTATTGACTGTTTTCGTCGCGAGCCATTATTGACTATTTTCGTTACAAGCCGGTAGAGCTAAAGTCGCCACCATGATGGAATTTCAGATGATTTCTAGCTTCTAGCTGCGAGAATGCAAAGGCGAATCGGTACATAAACGTGCCCTATTGTGCGCGCGGTGTATCTTGAGTCCTGCAAGTATTTTGTGAGCGGCTACGTCTTCCTGGATGGGGTGGCTTTCATCGATGGCCGCCATTGTTTTTGTAACCATCTTGGATATCAACAAGGCACTCTGCTACTGAAAACGTACAATCGATTATCTGTGTTCGTTCTGCGGAGAACTCAAGATAGGCCGCGGACACTATACGAGTCGAAAACCACTCGTAGACAAATTTAGCCCACACCCAAACCTACATCAGCCTTCATGTCTTTTATCTCTAACCCATCATAAGGGAATTAATTACCACTGCAAATTTCAATACGTTTTTTTTTCCCCTTTACGGTATTGAATGAAAGGGTCTATTAGCACAAATTGCTGAGTGGTAGTTCCTGCTATGTGCTAACAAAGCTAATCAGTGACGTTAGCACTGGCTTGGCAAGTTAATCATTCGAGCGTGTTGAGGGGTTGTCTGTCTCCCGGCTAGACATGTTTTAGCTCTCTGAGAGTAACTGTTCCGGTTTTAATCGAACTCAATTACGGCATCGAGAAATAATGAAAGCTGGATGTGAAAAAAAATATTTTTTTTTTCAATTTCTTTTCCATTTTTTTTTTCTTTCTGTTTTGAAATCTGAATATAGGCGACTGCATGAGGCAAATGTTTAATGAGAATCAGACGAATGGGCTGAATGACGAATCAGCTAATGTGTGCTGGGATAAAAGGAAACAAAATTAAAAAAAAAACCCATTAAAACTGCTTCCGATGGCACACAACCAAGCACTTTTCACTCCATTGCCTTGTATGTGTCAATATTAAATAGAGGAAGAAAGAGTGTGTGTTTGTGGGGAGGAGGGGGAGTGGGGAGGAGAACGTGAGAAACAAAGCAAAAAAATGGGAGGGAGAATTCTGTCTCTGAATTCTCCTTCACATAAGTTGTAATGACCTTAAGTTAAATAATCTTCACTCCTGAGTAAAGTATAGCGCCAGGAGCTTACTATTACCAGGACATGCCGTCAGGGGCAAGGATTGTTGTGCAGGATTTAAGGCCCAGCTTTAATGTGACGATGGCGCAGTCGGCAAATCGGTTGGTGTGAAGAACGATGTTTCGATGGTTTAAGTCTTACGCTTAATATATAGTCCACGCTTAATATGGTTTAAGTCTAGGCAAAGGTAGACTTAAGTCTAGGTTTGTGTCTATGCTTAAGATGGTTTAAGTCTAGGCAACAGTAGGTTAAAGTCTAGGTTTAAGTCTAGACTTAAGATGATTTAAATCTATGCAACGGAAGACATAAGTCTAGGTTTAAGTGTACCTTAAGATGGTTAAGTACAGGCAATGATAGACTTTTGTCTAGGTTTAAGTCTATGCTTAAGATGGTTAAGTACAGGCAACGGTAGGTTTAAGTCTACGCTTAAGATGGTTTTTTAGTCTAGGCAACGATAACCCGGGCGAAGAAAAAACTGTACGTCTGCTCTCTTTAGTTGGTAAATTCAGTGGAAAACCGCCTTGAAGATTCAATGATTGCGATGCTTGAGCAGTGACGTCACGCTGCAGAATCGGAAAATTTACGGTGCGTCTAAGAACAACTTTTTTGTGCAGCGATGACAGCGCTGAGCTGTTCGTGAGTTTTAGTAAAGGCTCTACGTTTTGCTGGTCTAAAATCAAGATTGGAATTTATGTATGAGACCAAAATCCCATGTGGTACGGTTACAAATTGAAGACAAAAGTTGATTTTAATTTACTCAAGACTTCCAGTTACTTTGATCCTAGGGTTTATCTGAGAAGACCGCAATACCGAGGTTTGAGGCTTATGGTGCGTCGACAGCTTGGTCATTAGCGCCAACCTCAGTCACAGTGCAATACCTCTGATAGGTGCCGTTAAGCAGCAACAATATAAAATAGAAAGAGCGATTCTCCGATGTGGTTGGTAGTTGAAATTACACAAAAGAAGGACTCCCAAATGTGTATCTGCTCCCACGGTTTCTAGATGGTGGTTGTTGAACACACATTCGTTAAACAACAAATCCCCAGAATATGAATCAATATTAACGTGAGTTAAGCTTTATTAATCCCCATTATTAATAACGTACTCTCATCATGTGGTGCGTGAGCGCGTGACGTCTACTCCTCTTGAACTAAGGCACGAACAAAGATGAACGTAGCGCCAAATGAAAGACAATTAAATACGTTTTGAATAGACATATTCATTGCAATAACTTGAATTTTTTATGCTCAAATATGCGAAAAACTGTTCAAGAAAACTGTTCATAACGTTAAGGTTCGATCAGTAACTAAGCAGAAAGAAATCAACTAAACTATACGAAGCGAGGCTCAACGCCAATAGAGTGAGTGGAAGCGAACGACACGGTTAGTTTCATTCGATCAGACCTCCGTTTATGAATCCACTCCAATGGCAAGCTTTGTCTCGTCCGCATCACGAAATAACCACCGCATCAATTAAAACCAGATTTTGTACATTGATGGCGTTACACCCAGAGGTAGTTTTTAGAAAGAAAACTTAAAATCGGACGTGTTATTGAGCAATAACCAAGGTGACAAAATGCACAGGTGGTGTGAGCTGCTCTCCTATTGGCTCACCAGTAGTATCCACTCGTCGCAACCGCCGTCAACCCCATTCAGCGACGCGAAATGGACAAAGAAACAAGTTGCGATGACGCAACCGAAATGAAGAGACACAACGCTGTCTACAAGGCAACACGGGTTGTTTGCAATCGCTTCACTCCATTTAGCGCCGATAGTATAACTGATGACGCCCTAATTTATAGTTATATCGAAGTATAATTCATCCCTAGGTTATCCCACCCCCTCCTCGTGGAAGGTGAGCAGTATAGCATAATACGTTGGCCACAGCTCAAGGGGTGTTCCCCAAATATATTAGTCATAAGACTAATCATATTGCCTTCAAGGATCAGTGTATACAGAATACTAACAGTTGGGCCTGGAAGGAACATCACGGCCAACACGTTACATGTTGACGCGCCCTTTCCCTGTATCCATTCTTGCTTTCTGTAAGTCGCTAAATTTTATCAGGAGCGACATGAAAGGGAGTGTCCATGATAATATTACCGCAGATTCCATCTCGTTCGTTGTCGCGACCCTATACGGTCAAATTTGGAACGACTGATCGTAACTATTTTCTCGGGTAACACACGTTAAAAATACGCTAAATAGGCTTTAACCTAATAGATACATGCGGAAAAATGCCACTCCGGTAACGATTAATTTCCAAGCATACGGCACCTCCGCTTGCAACATCGTTCCACGAGCGCGAAGCGGTGAAGCAGATGGATACTACAAGGCAAGGCCGACTGAGGCAGAAATCGCGTGTTTCGCCTGCCGTCTCAACGCTAGTTCACGGCGGAAAACTAATGCCTTCTAGTGCTGCTCCGGTAAAATCAGATTCGAGCGATGTTGAATCAACTGGCCTGTGTCTGAGAAACGAAACCGACGGCTTCTCTCCCCGATGAGCTTGTGACGAGAGATCCATATGAAGCAATAGTTACAGAACGGACACTCCCACGTCTATATATTTATTCACTCCTGATTTTAGGTCCTGCCTTGCATGACGTGACTTCAATGTCGACGTCGATTGGAACTGAAGTATATGCACCAAAACAAGGACTAAAATATGGAGGAAGGAAAATTAGGCTGTAGCTAAGAAATGAAAAAAAAAAACGGAGAAAAAAATAATAATGGGTAAAAATTAAATTAGTTTTTCGCATTAAAGTATGTAAGCTGTTTAGAGTGCCGTTTTTGAGCGTCCTTTCAGAACGCTATCCCACGCTATGTTGGTTGGTCGTTTAGTTAATTACGGTAGGAGGAACGCCTAATGGTTTGGCCTCGCGTGCGACGCTAATTAAGCCCGAAAATCCCATCAACTAGATGACGTAAAGCTTAATATAACTGGTTAACTAGTGCATGCAATATAGCCACTCAACAAAAGAGCTTCTTTTTTTTTCTTTTTCTTCTTTTACTGGTAGAGTGCATCACGTCGCGCTACGAAGATTTGACACGCCACGCATTGTTGCCATGGACACGCACTGCTGGTGCTGAGACGTAAACAAAGTTTTCACGGATCGTATCTGGTTTTAAGGAGTGACAAGGGTTTCAACACTCACACGACCATTTTGGGGCCATTTTAGCCTTCCTAAACTCGTACGAAGAACGATGGACCGAAGAACCTCTCGCCAAGAATTCATAGGGTTGGGGAGGAGAACTTGTGACTGAGACCCCTTCTGAAACGTTTTAGACCATTTCCTATTAGTTCCGTCGAAGTTTATAGAGGGCGCCACGTGTTTTATGTGGAAATTTCTACTCAGTTATCAGCCTAAAATTAAACCAAACTAAACGAAACTAGCTTGTATTTAATCATGATTTAGTTTAGCTTATATAGTTGTAATTTAGTGTACTTTAGATTTGGGCTGGAAAATGAGCAAAAGTTACCGGATGGAACGCGTGGCGCCCTCTGAAAACTCGGACAGAACTAATAGGAATGGACGTCACACGTTTCAATAGAGCAGTGACATTTGCCGCCATATTGGCACCAGTATGGGTTTGGAGGGCATAACTACAAGGTGCACTACATAAAAATGGAGGGAAAAACAACGGAAGAGCGGATTTCTTAGGCTTAAAATAACGTTGCTTTCTCCAACAACAAAAATCGCGCGTTTTCGGCCTAAGAAATCACTCTTCACGGCATCGGCTTCAGTATGACGGCCTTCTGTTTCTCTCCACAGTGCCCCTTGCAGCTAACCCATTAAGGCTCCAGCATAGAGTTATATACACTAATACTACGTCGCGTCACTGCTCTATAGGGATTTTTACAGTTACAAATGCTCCTCCCCAACCCTATAAATTCTTGCTTTCACGAAATATTAACAATCTTTCCGAACTTTTTATTTAACTTTTTAAACTTATTTAAACTTATTTAACTTTCATTTTTTAAAATTTTTATTTAAATATACACAAATCGCTGTAAATTATATAGAGGAAAGAGGAAAACCAGCCAAAAAGCGAAAATCATACGCTAGAAATAACAGTACAGTAAGCCACCGTTATGCACTTACGTTTCGTCGGAGTGGCATGACTGGGATTCGAACTGTCAACCATATCCGGGTCATGCCACTCCGACGAAACGTACGTGCACGAAGGTGACTTACTGTACTACGTTATTTCTAGTATATGAAAGAGTACAAAAGTGTATGAAATTGGCTAGTCACCTATACAAAAAAAAAAAAAAAATGAAGCTCTTTGAGAATGATATTTGGAAGGAGTTGTATTAGGCCGAATACATTTTATTGCGTACTCGTTTCGGCTTTACAAATTTTTTTCTTCTTGCGGTTTGGAGTTAAGATTTGTGAAATTTTTTATGTTAGTTGTTGTATAAAATATTTTTTTCTAACTTTTTTGGGGTTGTGGTGGAAAGAGTGCATGTAAGGCATCCGGTACCAGAAAGCAGTGGACCAAATGTTTACTTGACCATACAATTATTACGTTGTTGTTGAAATCAAAATAGTTTACTCCGTTGTGTGGACCACTTTAACAGTGGTCCCGATAAAGGGGAGAAGGAAGGGGGGGGGGGCCCCCCCAACCGAAAAACGCCGATTGTAGCACTGAATTTCATAGTTTATATTTTTTTTCTCTTTTCCTCCGAGCTTTTTGTTTGCCCTTTTGACAAGAAATGCTAGGAACGTGTGGACTGTTTACATATAATAATAATAATAATAATAATAATAATAATAACACTAGTCCCTGTCACATTAAAAAAATTATGAATGATTAAGCGTTATTCACAATACAAATTCGGGTCTCTTCAAGTAAAATTTGGAGACAAGATTTCCCCGACTGAAACTTAAAACGATCGGTTGAGTTCCATGGTTGGACCACCCTGACCGAGAAGAAGTTCATTCTGCACTCCAGCTTCCCAAAAGCCACAGCGAGTTCTTTTGGATTGGCCCCTAGCAATCCTGCAAAGGCACGGATCGAAAAACGGCAGATCAATTGGTAAAAAGTCGTTTACAATTTTGAAGGTCTGCCCAAAGCCTACGAATTCAAGGGATTCAATCCCTGTTCGAGATAACCTTAATTGTAAGGAAGGTTCCGCACGCCTGGAAGCTTTTTATGTGAATGTTCTCTGCCTGACTCAATCTTGTCGATGTCCTTCAGAAGGTAGGGGGACCAGACCCTATTAAGTTAATATAATTTAACTCCAGTGACTTCAAATCGCACTTCAAAACCGGTGGTAAATGATATTAATAAAATAAAATTAATTGTAGATGCTATCATAGTTTAATAACGACGAAAACAATCATTGGCAGAAAATCTCTTTGTTTTCTTCTCCCATTTCCTTTCTGTCCTTTGACTTGATAGTTCAAGGTGAAGAGCAGTTTGGCGCCAATTGTCTCGGACCCCTTGCTGACTCACGTGGTGTTGTTGCCTCCTTTCCCGTTGTATGTGACAGTCTATGCATGAAAGCAACCATCTTCCCACCTCCACCCCCGTCCAATCATCTTTTTCGAATCATATCTTAAACTCCCCTTCTTTCCCCCTTCTCATTGCACTATAATATGCATCGTGAGCCACAGGTAGGCACTGATTAGCACGTTCTACGTCCAGAGGAAGGTCACGTTTCGTGCTAAGGTAGTCACTGGACAAACTGTCGATAACTAAACCATGCGCAATGGCTGTTTGCAGTGACGTCACCATGAGTTAGCCAATGACGAACGAGAACAACGGCTGTTTGGCCGTCTGATTGGACTAGCCCAGTCACGTGATATGCACGTCACAGCAAACAGCCATAGCGTGTGGTATAGATACCGGTTAAAGTTGCCTATTAACCGAATGCGAGGTTGCAGCATCTTTTGCCGCCTACCATTATAATTATGTAGCACTTGATTTCAACAAGCTAAGGAATGCGCCAAGAAATTACTTTTTACACAACAAGCTAGCCACGTGCACCAGGGAGCAAGCGGTGAAGGTTAACGATATCACTGTCACTAGATGGCATCCAGGGAAACATTTCTACAAAGATTTGGGCTTATAAGGTACTAGAGGAAGCCCGTGCTATGCACGGGGCCGGTCATGAATTAAGTTTACGGACACATTTCCCGGGACATTTTTCCCGGCATTGTTCCCGACGACTTGTAGAATTGATCGCCTACTTATGCCTGCCTCCTCTTTCAATGCAGAATGGGAGAGTGCATTCACAATGCGGGCGCGAGGAGGGGAGAAATGATTGTTCGGCCCGACGACTTGTCAGATGGAACCTTTATTGAGTTGATCGACCACTCATGCCTGCCTCCTGTTTCCATGCACGTAGAGTGGGAGAGTGCATTTTCAATGCGGGAGCGAGGAGGGGAGAAGTGGTATTCCTTTTGGCTTTCCTTTTAGCCGGCCTCCAACATTATAATACAGATTTGTTAGACCCCTGTTGGAGTTTTCCACCCCAGTCTGGTCCCCTTATTTAGTTCATGACGTTGACCAGTTTGAACTCGTGCAGAGGCGATTCACACAGGCTCTCCCAGGATTCAGAGAATTTAGCTATGAGAAAAGACTACAGTCATAGGTCTGGCCTCGAAACACTCCAATTTCGTACACTGAAATTTGACCTCATAATGGTATATAAGATCCTTCTCGGTTTAGTTGGTATCGATCTTCCATTTTTTTCGATCTTGTCCCACTAAGCATCAACACCCGTGTCCATGGATGGAAATTATCATTCCCGGCTTCTCGACTTGACTGTCGGCGAAATTTTTTCTCCGTTCGGACACTCCCCATCTGGGACGCTCTTCCAGCGGAAGTGGTAGACGTGTGTATTGTACTGTATAATTCGCTACGGCGTTTTCTATTCTCGTAAAAAAATGTGTTAAACGATTCTTTGACCGCATGCTAGCAGTAAATGGTCCGAAACTTCAAGAATAGTCACCATTACCGTAAAATAATGTTCGTTTAGTGCTGCAACACCGGTAAATCTAATAATGAAAGGATTACCACGTTTTTGTACGTCCTGCTAACACTAATCAATGTTATTATTGGGGTAGTTCTTTCTTCGTGCTTTCCCTTCAGCGCACCTCTCGGACGACGCGTCTCGCATGCTACGAGAAACGAGGTGTTAAGCCTTTTACATACAGGAAACTATGGTGTTGGTGAGCAAATGAATAGTGGTGGTAATATCCTGATTTCGGGGAGTGCTAATTAGTACAAGCACCATCTCAGGATACGTGGTATCTTCCAAACGTGTTGCAAAGCAATAGAGCTAAGTTATAGCGAGTATTGTGCTTGAACCGGCCTGATAGCGAGGCGGGTGCACCCTGCGGCTAACTCATGGTCCATTTCCCCCCACAAGCATTGACTCAACTAAGCTGATCAGGATGGTAAACACTTTAGCTTCAATTAGGCCCTTTAACGTGAGTCAACACACCGCCCGTTCGCCCAATACAAACATGCTGAAACATCAAAAACATAAATTAAGAAAATGGCCCGAAGCACGAATGTGCGGAACTTTGTCGTTTGGTCATCGCTGGTTTATGGTGCAGGGGAGAAAGGGCTGTTTATTTGGAGTTTGTGAGTTACAGCATGAACTTCTATAAGTTTATTCGCCGATTTTGGTTTGTTATTGTTGTACCGCGATCATACAACAATCCCGTGTTTGTCCCGTGGGGGCGGATTACATCTATACCGTACATTATTTGCAACATCTCATTGCAAATATGCTTACAACTTAAATTTTAAACTTGAAACATTGATCCGTCAAGTCCATCAAACAAAAACAGAATTTTGACTCAGCCGCAGAATTTTTGTTGCCACTCGCCGCGAAATAAATTGACCCCAGCCAATCAGGTTTATCGTGTTGTTGTTACTCACACGTTTATTGGTTTTCATAAATAACTTTCAATTGCTGTAATGTTGACTCTTCAACCAATGGATGTATAGTGTCTGCGGCCTATCTTAAGTTCGCCTCAGAACGAATATAGATAATCGATTATATGTTTTCGACAGCAGAGCACCTTGTTGATATCCTAGATGGTTACAAAAAGAATGGTAGCCGTCGATGAAAGCCGCTCCCTCCAGGAAAATGTAGCCGCTCATAAAATATCTGCAGGACTCAAGATACGCTGCGCGCACAATAGGGATGTACCAGGGTCGCGTTCAAAAGCTCGTAATGAAATTCCCTGATTTTTCCAGGTTTTCCAGATCAACACTTCCACTTTTCCCTGATTTTTTTGGGTCGAAAGAAGATGTTGTACAGGACTAAAAATTTTTTTTTCAAATTCCACTCAAATCGCAATAATTATATGGCATTGCTTTGCTAAATCAAAAATTGCACTGCTCTAACTTGTATTGGTAAAGAGTAAGAAAAGGCCACAATCCGAACAAAACTAAAAACTCGCTTAACACCTAACGTCCCACATTACTTAGGCCTAAGCAGTTTTCGCTTTATCAGAAAGGAAACAAAAAGGAAATAAGGTTTTAACTGAAATAAAGTGAAGGCGATTTTTTAAACAAATTAATCAGTTTTAATTGCTTTGGTGCGTAGATCGAAGCTACATTTGACCCTAAAAGAAGTTAACGATCGAATTGTTGTTATCAACCAGTGCTTCCACTTCTCAATTACGGATTTCCCCCAGTAAAGACAAAATTTCCCTTTTTTTCCCCGTGCAAAAAGAAATTTCCTTTTTTTACTTCCTTTATTAAATTTCCTTTCGTTACACCACTAATTTTTAATATTTCCTAATTAAAAAAAAAATTGTGCCCGTTTTGATGGCATAGGAACGCCACCTATTGAAGCAAATTGAAAATTAAATTCAATGACTACTTGTGTGCACTAGTGAAGAAAATGAATGGACCTGTAAAAATTACTACTGCCAGAATTTTCGTTATTTTAGCCTTAATAAGCCAACAAGAGACGAGATATAAACACTAGTCAAATTGTAAATCGGCGTGGTTAAGGTGGGGTTAGGTAAGGGTTTAAAATGTTAACGCGTGTTTGTTGGAGTAGGGCTTACGGAAGTTTCGAGAAAGATGGGCCTGGATGAGAGAAGATCGTGAGTTACTGAAGAAAATCGCAACTTGCAAATAAAAGGCAGAATGCCCACATTTCTTTCCGTTTTTTTCCTGTTTAATATTTTTTTCCCTTTGAAGAGCATTTTTCCTCTAAAAAGGAAAAAAAATTCTCTGTAAGTGGAAGCGCTGTTGTAAACATAGTAGCCAAATCACTGGGAACAGTCGTACGCCAGTTGACAAAGAACCAGCGTCGTTCGCTACTAGCGCATCCTGCTCATTATTAGTTCCATTTCAATGCACTCGAATGTTCCACAAACACCATCCTCTTCTCAAGATAACCATTTTTCTACCGCCATTTTGTTTTGCTGCGGTCCTTTAACGACGGAAGAGGACGAGGAGAGGAGAGGAGAGGCGGGGAGGAGGATTCTTGTGTAGATTCTTTATTGGATGCAATGCCATCTAGTGTCAGAGGCGTGTAATTATTGCGGATAGCGACGGAAGAAAGTCATTCCTTTCTCTTTTTTTTTTTTATCTTGTGCAGCCTTCCTTTTTGTCATCGGAGCTTGGTGCAGAGCACGTGAGGGAGGGCAGCGCTTTAATTAACCCGTCCGATCAAGCGGGGGCGTTATTATCAGGTGCTGGCTGGCTCGCGCGCGAGGGTGAAAGAAAAGCGAGCCAGTGTCCAAGCCATTTGCCGCCCAACTGTATGTATAAGCCTAATGGAGGGGTTGGAAGAACAGGCGATCCAATAAATGGGTACCTCTTCCCCTCCCCTGCACCTTCCTCTCACCCCCCTCCCCAATCTCTCCTCCTCCTCCTGCATGGTGCGGGATTTAAGGCGGAATATTTCGTATAGACGAAGCTATGCTTTTGGCTGCGAGCCTCCGTGGAGTTTGTGACTGGCTTGAAATGGAGTGGCCAAAGAAGGTGCGAACGGGGGACGCTTTGTGTGAAATGAAAGTAATACAAAAACAAACCAATTTACGTTGAATTTTGCACGTATGTATGTAAGGCTGCCTGTGCGGGGAATCGAACCCACGGCATTTGAAACCAAATGCCGAGGTCCTACCGCTATAACATTGCACAAGCAATGCTCGAAACTGCAGAGTCAACTGCCCAGGCAGTGTAGGGTCGGAAGGAAGGTGGTTGTGTGTGAAGTAAAGAAACATCGTTTGAAAGTCTATCGAAGATTAATCATAATTGATCATGCTACCGATATGGGCATCCCGGATCTGCTGTTTCCCTATATTTCCTGTATTATAGATCTTCCTATTCTTTTCCTATAGGGCAGTGACACAACGTTGTATTATTGTATATAACTCTATGCTGGAGCCAGTAACTGGGGTAGCTGCAAGGGTCAATGGAGGGAGAAAAGAAGGGCGTCTTACCGAAGACAATGCTGTTATAAGTGGATTTCTTAGGCCTATAATGCGCGATTTTTGTCGATTTGTTGGCAGTTGCTGACATTTTTAAGTAAGTGGAATCTTTATTTTCCAATTACATCCTCGCAGCATTAGGGATTGGAGAAAACAACGTTTTTTTAAGCCTATGAAATCCGCTCTCAAAGCACTGCCTTGACTAGAAGTGCCGTGGGGCGAGGGATAATCGTCTAACTGGAAAATCGCATAATTGGAAGAACGTATACCGTATAACAGTATAACGGAAAATCGTCTAACAGGAAATTCGTATAATGGA
>JAHWFP010267486.1:2912-46231 GCA_023313725.1 Lithobius niger | reverse complement strand
TTGCTTCTCTATACGGAATATACAGATGTCTTACACTCCTGCCACCTGTGTCCGTTGCAAAAAAAAATAATAACTTGACTGTAGCGTCAGTCACCGACTCCAGTAAGTGTTTGAAATTACACTGTGAAGACGCCGTGCAGTGCTTTACCAGTATGCTTTACTGTGCACTATCTAAACTATACTGTATACTGTGTGTTGTTAGTACAGATTTTACGTAAAGGGCAAAACTGTGTTCTACTATAAAACACAATTCGTGTGGAGGCTGAGCTGGCACACAGTCATGTGTACTGTCATAGCGTCTTCAGCGTGTAACCTAAATAAAATTGGGCTAACAAAATCAGTGAAATATACGGCGATTACTACAGTAATACCGTTGATTATCAGATAATTTGTGTGCTAGTCCCTCCATCTTGCAAAAATATTTGCCCTAGTCCCTCCTACTTGCGATATTTTTTTGCTTTGGTTCTCCATCTTGTGATAATTTTCACCTCATTTCCTCCATCTTGCAATAATTTTCGTCTTAGTCCCTCCACGTTGTGGTAATTTTCGCCAAAGTCCCTCCATGTAGCACTAATTTTCGCCGTATTCCCTCCCACTTGCCATAATTTTTGCTTTAGTCCTTCATCTTGTGATAATTTTCGCCTTAGTCCTCCATGTTGCGATAATTTTCGCCTTAGTCCCTCCATGTTGCGATAATTTTCGCCAAAGTCCCTCCATGTAGCAATAATATTTGCTTTAGTCCCTCCATTGCGATAATTTCGCTTTTTTTCCCCTCCATGCAGCGATAATTTTTGCTTTAGTCCCTCCATGTAACGATAATTTTCGTCTTAGTCCCTCCATGTAGCGATAATTTTCACCTTAGTCCCTCGACCTTGCGATAATTTTTGTCGTAGTCCCTCCATTGTAATAATTTTCCGCCTTAGTCTCTCCCTCTTGCGATACTTAGCGCTTGTGTGGTGCAGTGGCAACCCGGACCACTGCACTGTGACTGAGGTTGGCGCTAATGACCAAGCTGTCGACGCGCCATTAAGCCTCAATCCCCCCCCACTTAGCGCTTTATTTCCCCCATCTTTCCTGCTTTTGTTGTAATGTGGTATTAGCGTAGCAAATACCACTCGAGCCTAGATTAGGTTTAGATTATTTTTCTGAATCACTCACGGAAGCAACTGTGTTTTTTTTTCAATGCGTAATGCCACTCGTGATCATTAAAAAATGATCAGTAATAAACTATAGCTGTCGTCGTATTACTACTGCTAATCACTGACTTTTTGTATTAACACATAAAGTAAAAGAAACGCAGTTATCAGTGAACTGTTTCCGTTCGTTGTAGTAATCATCTGTATTTTCGGTATTTGAAGTATTTTACTATATAGATAGCCGTTCGTCCCAACACAGATAGGACGGTTTGAAGTGTCAAACTTTTCGTTAATCATGTTTTAGGTTTCTAATGTTACTGTGTATGCAAATATTTTTGTCGATGTTAACAGAGTCCTCTATCGTTCAGTAATTGGCACATTCTGAACCATCGTTAGGGTTATCCACTTAGTGCACTCCCATCGAACTTGTGGGGGAAATGTGTCATTCTTTCCGTGTCCAACTTCAGAGGAGTTGGTGTTTAAGTTGGTGAAGCTATGGGAAGAAATTCCAAAGTCAAGTTGTTTGTAAGGTGTGTCGTGTTTGAGGCCAATCTTGACACCAAGAAGTCAAGGAACATCCGTAAGAGATAGAGGAGGAGTGGGGGAATACAGGAGGTGGGGGGGGGGGGGGGGGGCACGAGTAGTTTGAGCTATTTTGTCGGTTACTGCCTTGTTGTTGAAGACGTGCTAATGATGATGGTCTGAAGACCGTTAGAAAACTAGGAATGTTGTTCGGTTTTAGAGAAAAAGAACTTACTAAATACCTTGTTAAGGTCAATGTGGGAAAGACTGTGTTGAGTGTCAGAAAACAAGCGAACCCGTTCTTGTATATGGGGAAACCCTTAGCTGCCTGTTAAGATGACAGATAACAAGAATAAACAATACCCCGAAATAAGTGGAAAGAAATTTCAGTGGAAAATAGCCACGTCAATTCCAACGTCAATCTCACGTTTACTGGATTTCGGGTACTCGGGTGGTGTTGAATGCATGGTTTGCAACACTGGTCTAAATATGGTAGCTCATGTGCATGTCCGTCTTCGAACGAATTAAGTTTGCTCAAATTGTTGCGCACACTGGCGAACAAACGCTGATTTTCGTTTGCTTTGCTCACTCAGTCAGCGCATCATGTGACTCAAATCCCTCCTTCCCCCACAATGCTAATGATCCCCTCTTTCTGATTTGGGCTGAAAAATAAGCAAAAAAGTTACCAGACTTATGGAACGCGTGGCGCCCTCTGAAAACTCGGATGGAACTAATAGGAATGAATGTAACACGTTTCAACAGGGACTTTTTAGAGTTTCAAATTCTCCCCAACCTTATAAATTCTTGGCTCTACCAAACGAAACGATGTAAAAAAAAAACAAAAAAACCCGATCTTTCTCAGTGCTCACTTGAAACATTAACAGTACGTCGAATAACATTAAGATATCATTCGACAGCGTATCAAACCTCTATCAAACCTCTGACTACTATTCGAAATAACGCTATACTATAGGCTAGCTACAGCAGATATCTGCCACGTCCAATTTCGGCGTTGGGCACAGGACCTATAGAGCAGTGACGCGACGTAGTATTATTGTATATAACTCTTTGCCTTAATGGGTTAGCTGCAAGGGGCACTGCAGAGAGAAACAGAAGGGCGTCATACTGAAGCCGATGCTGTGAAGAGTGATTTCTTAGACCTAAAACGCGCAATTTTTGTTGTTGGAGAAAACAACGTTATTTTAAGCCTAAGAAATCCGCTCTTCCGTTGTTTTTCCCTCCATTTTTATGTAGTGCACCTTGTAGTTACGCCCTCCAAAACCCATACTGGTGCCAATATGGCGGCAAATGTCACTGCTCTATACCGACACTGGAAGAACGTTTCAGACGGCGCAAAAAGCGAATTGCTCATCTGAGCATTCGTTATACAGGTTACGAACGTGGTTTAACCTTTTGGGATTGGGTTCCTGCTGCCCCTCAGATAAACATCTTTTTAGTTTTTAGTGTTCTTTACTCATCTTCGTGCTCGTGCCTCGGGCACTTGGATGAGGTCAAAGAAATGCCACGGTTTTGATTTTGTTGTTTTCGTGTTAGCGCACACAGGTGTTCGTCAGTCTGTAATGTCTGGTGTGTATCGATTGTTATCACCCCTCTTTTTGACCAAGAATACTAACCGAACAACAGCTGGATTTTGTGGTGTTAAGTTGTAGGTTAGTTTAACGGGAGTTTGTTTGCCGGACCTTTGAATCTAGTCACGAGTGATCGACCGATACAGATTTTTGACGATCGACAACGATAACTGCCATCCCGATCCGACGCCAAAACGCTACCGCCGATATTCTATTTTTTAAAAACCTAGTAACACACTTAAAAATTTAAAAAATATAATATTATCATTGTTACGTTTTCTAATAAAATTGTAATAACCGTTTTCAAATAAAAACGTACGCCTTTATTTCAAGGAGTCACGAAATTTTATTAAGCCGTAGCGATTTTCGAAACTGAAACAGCGTGTCAAGTGCCCAAGGCGTGTTTGCAACGAAGCCGATATTGTACCGATTATGTGAGAAAACTATCGGCCTATGCCGATCCGTTTATTGCGTCGTCCAATATTGTAATTCATGTCAGCAATAAAGGCTTACCATGTTACTTCGAATAAACGCCGGGTTTTAAAAGAGAGCCGGTTAACTCGCGCGAAAATAAAAAAAATGCGGCCAGCCTCGAATAAGCGCCTAAAATGCAAAGTGACTCAGTGTCAGTGTGGCTGAGCGGTAGGACTTCGACCTTTGGTCTCAAAGGTCGTAGGTTCAATTCCCGCTCAGGCTGTCCGACGTTTATAATACAGGCTTGCATCTGTATTTATTTAGAAACAGTGGTTCACCAGCCAGGTTTTCAGGGTCCCGTCAAAAGGCGTGGCTTGAAAAGACCACGACGTACACAGAAAAGACCACACCGGACCTTCCGCTGTTTCAGGAATTATACAGCTCGAAGCTTTACTCGTTACTCATTGGTCATCAACAAACCACACATCTTGGCAGAATATCTCATTAAAGCAAGCTGCTTGGTTGATCGAGTTGTGCCCATACTAGAAAAATGACGTCATCTTCGTTAATAGTCGGACTTTTACGGAAATATGAAGCTGCTTCTCGGGAAGATTCGGCGTAGTTTATGCCCATATTTGGGCAACAACCTCATTTTCGTGAATAGTCGGAGATGCTTCTCGTCAGGATATGTTTAACATGGTAGTAAATCAGAGGCTTAAAAATGAGGTTTAGACCTACTTAATAAGAAATACCAACGCCGAAGCAAACAAAATTATAGTTAGGATGACGATATGCGATGGGAGCTAATATCGCTACGCCAAATTGAGGAAAACATCGTAAATTATGAACGTTATAAATTGCAAACAAACGAAAACATCGTAAACATCGATGAGGGCTAGTATACTCAGAACTATATGTTTTATGACTGTTAATAATCTAATAAGAATCGCTTTGTGGAAAGACAAACAAAATTCTCACACTGAATACCACTCATGCTTTTATGAAATCGGTTATTTGTGCGTTGTAGCATACACTCCTTTCCAGCCAATTTCCGTCGACCTTCTGCCTCCATGATAGTTAGCGCGTCAATTAGGCAATGAGTTTGACCTCCTATCCGGGTTTTATTTTTATTTTTTTATTTTTGCAGGAGGAACAGATGTATGATACAATCTAGAGTTGGGGGTTGTTAAACATCTCTGCAATGTGTGCGCAGTGGTAACTCAGAAACCTGCACTGTGACTGAGGTTGGCGCTAATGGCCAAAGCCTCACGCCATTAAGCCTCACTCCCCGCCCTTCTTTCGGTCACGGGAATTAAATCAGTACAAGAGTTTCGTGGTTAAACACACAAATTTTCGATTTCATAAAGAACTCTGGTATTATAATAATTTCATTTATTTATTTTTTTTTAATATTTTTATTTTATTTATTGTGTCAAATAAGCACCACGTGAACTACATTGTAGTAGTTGTATTTGTGATGCAAACAAATTAAGAATACATGGTGTGGCTAAAGAAAAGAAAAAAGCTTATCACAATACAAGTATATTGTATAATTAGTAATATAAGGAAAAAAACGAACTTAATGAAAACAAATTATGAAAAATACATGATTAAGTATCAGATTTACAAATAACAAATGGAAATTCAATGTCATTGCATGATCATCCAATCTTTTAATTGATCATCTTAATCTTTTAATAATAATAAAATAAAAGACTTGATTGCCAAAATAAAAGGCAAAGGGGCAAGGAAATGGTCCGAGGATTACTAATAACAATCCCCAATGAAAGAAAAGGGGCGAGTGCCGTCATTCATAGAAATCTGGCGGTGGGTGGAAGGCTTAAAAGACTGTTGATTTAATAGTTTTCTAAACGTATGTTCAGATAAATCAAGGCTGATACTGCCTCTTCAGTAAGCGAGTTCCATGCAGGAACAACCCTATTGCTGAAGTAAAATTTCCTAGTTTTTCTCATAACGGGGAATCGCCAATCACGCCCGATAATTTCGTCTTACTCCGTTAATCTTCTGCAGTATAGAAACGTTGCTGGGTACACAGGAATTTCAAAGCTACAAACTCTCAATCGTAGTCCACGTTAAGGCCCGTATTATGAACGCTGACTAAAACTCGAACTTGACTTGAAATGACGTCACACCTATTTAGTGCCATACACCACCAGAACTTCTTTTGGATACATTTGGAAGAAATCGGGTGGTGGCACTAAATAGGTGTGACGTCATTTCAAATAGTCAACGTTCAGAATACAGGCCTAAGTGTCGTTCTTTTTGGCCATTCGATGAAACGCCATTTCTATTTGTTCCTTCACTATATACAGACGAAAGCATTAAAACAAAACGAAAAAAAAAAAAAGGAAAAACGAAGTGGATGGACGGATCTTTCTATTTCCGCCGACCGAGCGTTCGGCAAATGCGTCCATTAGAAGCACTCACAGGTTTCTTGTTACATATTTTGCAAGAGCTTTCACGAAATGTACTAAAATTAAACCCTCGAATCGTTCGTTCCGTTCCCATTTAGGTTTTACTGCAGTCAAGACTTCCATTACATCCCCTTTTCTTTCAGAGGTACACGTGGGTCGGTTCGCCCATAGGGTAGTACGCGTACGTGTACACCTACGAAAACCATCAGCCGGTCTTAAGTGCGCGTTTTTGGCTTTCTCGTTGTATCGAGGTTCCGTCCTAAGTGCTGGATGAGCAAAGTTCGTATAGCAACGAAAACTGTACACCTTTAACGTTTTTATTTTTTTTCGTTCCTTCTTTCACTATTTCTTTCAGTTTTTTTCTCCATTCATTTTCCCCAGCGGCCGTAAAAGATTTTATCCCACAGACGTAGTTTGATGGATTGCTGATGCGAAGTTTAGACTGAAATTAAAGTTCCCCTTTTTTGCCCCCCACCCCCCAACCCCACCTTGTCCTTCTTCCCTGGAAGTTCCGTTTTGGGTTCGCGGTTGTAATGAGTGTCATCTCTTTCCCCTCTACCCCCTCCCCTCCACCTCCTCCCAACTCCGACCTCTCTTCCTACTGTTTCGCCTCCATCTCGGCAGAACATCTGAACATGTTTTTAATGTCGAAATTGGGTTATAGTTAAATAAATATAAGCTATATCCGTGCTGCGTTCGTTACCGTTTGGTTATTGGTTAGAGAGTATCTCTACACGGAACCGACCCGAAGACATTTGGCTTGTGGAAGTTGGATTCATGGATGTGACGCTATACTGTGAAAATACTGTGTACTATACTGTGTACTGAAAGAAGAGACTGCGTCTGCGATGTGTTTAGAGTCCGTTGCAATCCAACATCACGAGCAGAATGGTACGAAATTAACGAACATCAAAGTCCAGCCTATCCAACAGTATCGTACCTCGTGAATAAGGAACTTGGCAGACACCGTGAGAGTGAATGGGGCCTAGCAAAAAGATCAGTGGTGCATCCATACAAATACAGGAGGCTTCACGCCGCACGAGTTCGAATCGGCAAGCTGTCAACAGTGCTGAAAATGTAGAAAGAAGTCCTGAAAAACCTAAAAGCTTGAAGAAGTTGACAGATAGGCGTCGAAAATTAGCGAAGTAGTGTGATCTAGTATATATTTTGCGTTTGTGAAAGTGAGCGAACGTTGTATTTTTGGTGAGTTTAATGCAGTTTTCACAGTATGATTTGCAACGAAATTTTTCGAACACATCGATGTGTTCCTGCTCAGCCTCCACACGAGTTGTGTACTGGTAGCACAGTCTGTGCAGCGGCAGTACACATTCTGGTCACAGTTTGTGTACAACCAGTATACAAATTGTGTACTCCCTGTATACAGTTCGTGTGGAGGCTGAGATGGTAACACATTGATGTGTACAGTCTGACGCCATGACGCCATGTCCATGTCAGGATGAATTTAATTTACTGTATGCTTTTTACTGTTTCATGGTTTATGATTAGTTTGAAATTCGAATTAAAAAAAAAACCGGTTCTTTAGCTATTACGGGTGAGCTCTCCATATACAGTTTGACTGTATTTAAAGGTGCCTGCCTCCCTGTTGGCTTTCCTGTATTACTCAGTTTTACAACATTAGTTGAAGTAATATAAATGTTGTAAAGTAATGGCTTTTTTTCTCACGTGGGGAGACGGTTTTGCGAAAATCACTCAAACGTATATGTAAATGTCTGCCTCTCTATATCGGCATTCCTGTACGACTCACGATTTGCAACATTAGTTTGGGTGGTTGTTTTACATCTCTGTAATGTGTGGCGCAGTGGGAACCCGGACCACTGCACTGCGACTGAGGTAGGCGTAAATGACACTGCTGCCGATACGCCATTAAACCTCAATCCCCCCATCAGTTCAAACCTATGTAAATGTAATAAACGCTTTTATTTACTCTCACGTACGAGATGATTTTGTTACATGTATTCAAACGCAGGAGCGGATCCAGAGAAGGGGGGGGGGGGCCGGGGAGCGCTCGCCCCTCCTAAAACCGAATCAGACACACGAGCTGGGATACAGTAAAATTGTTTAAAATCATCTTCACTGACTTTGTAAATTTATTACGATTCGCTATACAAACAGAGGCACGCTTACAAACGCATCATAATTACATATTTTTTACGTTGGTTTCGTCCTTTTTTCTTGCTTTCGTCCACCTTCATTTTGCTTTCGTCGACTGTTATAGCTTACTATGCGCAATACAAAAAAGGACGAAAACAAAATGAAAGTGAACGAAAGCCAAAACTAGAGGACAAAACCAACGTAAAAACCTGTAAAAATATTAATTCTTTGCCCTACTGTTTCAGAAAGATTTCTCAATTTTTAAGAGACAGCAGAATAGCTCGAAAACAAAAAAAAATCGAACAAGTAATACGTAATCAAGTAAGAATGCTGTAAGAAAAAAACGAATTTATTATACCTAGAAATTGGTGGATACAGAAAACTTACTTTTACTGATAAAAATTAAAAAAAAAAGGCGAAAAAGAGTGACCGTTGCATAAGTCATCCTTCCGTGGCTCTCCCCTCCTCACCCTCTGGTCCCCTACCATTTGTGAACTGGGACCACGAATGCACAATTATGATTTCGACCACTAGATGATTCGAAATCGCCCCCTCCTAACATTTCATCCTGGATCCGCTACTGTTCAAACGTATGTAAGCGTTGCAAAAGCTGTATACGCCTGGGATGCATGAAAATAGGGAAGGGGGGGGGGGGAGGACTATCCTTTTAACTTTAGTACACAATCATAAATTAAAAGAACATTAAAATATAGGTTTTGCAACCTTTCACACATAGGTTACAGTGAATGTTGCAAAACCACTTCTCACACGGGAAAAGGAAAATTAATGTCTTTGCAACATTTACACGTTTGAATTAATGTTGGAAAAATGGAGTCACACAGGCAAGCTAACCAGGTGGAATGTACCTTTAAGTGTAATTTAGGATTCAAGATGTCCTTATTTTTTTCCCTTCACACACACACACACACACACACAAACCCCCCCCCCTCCCGGCCGGATTTTGTCAAACTTGGTTAATTATGTAGCTTGCTTAATGAATTGTCAAATTACTTAGTTTTTATTCTGTGGTGTGACTGCGTAGGCCCGGATAAAAAGTATTTTATGGAGTTGGTGCTCTTTGTTCCCAACTTTTAGTCCTTTTTACTGTTGGTTTCTCATAATGATGTACTGATGTAATGAACACTGACTAATTATGTTTTTTTTTTTCTTATTTTTTAATAGGTAAGACGATTTTTGGGTGTATCTTCAAAATACAAATCAATAATATTGATGCTACCTCGTTCAGAATGGTCTTCAGTCGGTAAGCAGTTTTAAGAATTTTTCAATTTTTGGGTTGAAGGTAATGATGGGACGCCGGTTTTTAACGTATCGCCACTTCATAAAAAGGAAAGAAGAAAACAAACCAAACAACGTACACTAGAAATAACGTAGTACAGTAAGCTGGCATGGCGCCTTTATCACTACGACCACTATACTCCTTTATATAATTTACAGCGGTAGTTAACCCAAATCTGACAGAAATTTTTTTTTAGCTCCTATATCGAACACTTACCAGCGCTTATGCTATAAAGACACCCACCGTTAAGCGAATTATGATCGGGAAGAAAAGGCTTCGTTTATTTTCGGTGGTGGTGGGTGTTGAAGCCTTCTCTTGTTTTACATACGGCTTATTAAGGTGCTTATCAACATCGAGAACTTTCATGGGGGGGGGGGGGTCATTAGCACCAACCCCAGTCATGTTTTCAATAGTGTACCGAGTACAGAAGTTAACCAGTAAACTTTTTTTTTCTTGGGAGTTATATTCCCAATATTGAATAAATCTCGGGTCCGAATGCCGAGGTAAGTTTTCTGGCTGGTAGTTCATCGGGTGATTGAGAAAAAATTACGGTGATCTATTTCTGCGAGTTAGATTTTGTAAAATAATATACCACGTCTCCCCTGAGGCTGTTTCATTGTCCGTTTATTAAGCGTAGCTCGGAAAGTTGCGCATGCGTAACGAAAAAATCTTGGGTATAATCAAGCTGGTGATGGGGTATAACCGGGGAGGCGGGGTATAATCACCTGGTTCTATCACGCGGCTGATACCTCTAACTTCCTCCATGGTAGTAAGCGTCGCGATGTATACTCGGTGTACCATAGAAAACAGCGACTATACCTATAGTCGCAACTGGTCTTTTGTACACTTCCGCCATAGGTCAGGCGCACCTCTATCGTGCACTGCAACAGCGATTTCTATTACATATATCTAAAGGTCTAAATCTATACCACTAAGCATCACAATTGCATATTAAACATGGGTTAGCTTTTAGACCTACTTTTAGATTTTAGGCCTAATTTTTACCTGCCGTTTTAATTTCGTCAGCAGCAGCTAACGAAGAATTGGATTCGAGAGTATAGGACTAATTCATTCATGCTCCACGTTGCAGTGGCAAATAGGAATCTGCAAACTGTAAGACGCAGGCGTGTTAAATGCGACGATCAAATGTTATTTCGTGTGAGTTACGTCGAAAAAGCCTATTAGTCGTAAGGAAGCAACGGTGTTTGAATTTGCCGTGTTTTTGTAAAGTTCACTTGACTACCGTTGAAAAAGGGGGCCGACGGACAAAAGTCGTTGCTGTACAGTCTTTCCAGCTTTCTCTCTGTATAGAAGACTATAGTGTCCGCGGCCTATCTTGAGTTCGCTACAGCACGAACACAGATAATAGATTGTACGTTTTTGGTATCAGAGTGCCCTGTTGATATCCGATCCAAGATGGTTACAAAAACAGTGGCGGCCGTCGATTAAAACCGTCCCCTCCATGAAGACGTAGCCGCTCAAAAAATACTGCAGAACTCAAGATACACCGCGCACACAGTAAAAAATTTAACAAAGGTTAAAATTTAAGGCATATTTTGAACGATTGAGAACTACATTCGTCCTTCGTCTTGAAGTTCCTCCTTCCCGCCTTTTTTCTTTTTTTTTTTGGCGTGGGTGTCAATAATTACGACATTGTTCTTATCTTGCATTTCATGGCGCGTCATCACCTATTAGCACCTCACCAGTTAACTGCATGCCGTCGGCGAAAAAAAAACCCCCCCCCCCCCCCCCCCCCCCCTTCTCGCTCTACCCGTTCGTGTCGTCATTGATGTATTGTTTTCTCTCTCAGTGTTTCTTAGCCGCTTGCCGCGAGACGGACGCAGCGTCTGAGGATGGCTGCGTGGTGATGGAAGGAGGAGTTCGTGTTCTTTTTACTTTACCATTCTTTTTATTTTTATTTCGACTTCTTTTCTTGTCTTTTTTGGTATCTCTTCCCCGTTGAACCCTCTTTTTAAAACCATTAGCTCCGCTAAAAACAATGATTGCGTTTTGTTTCACCGGAAGTTTGTGGTGTTTCTTGCAACGATTTTGTCCGTCCGTCGCTTTTTTCAACTTCGCATCGTTACTTCCTTACAGCTAATAGACTTCTTCGACGTAGTATGTAGTAACTAAATTAAATAACAACATTTGATCATCCTAATTGAATTGAAATCCTAAGGATAACACGCAGCCGTAAAAACAAAAGGATTTTAGCTTGGTTTAAAATAGTCTCGTCGCATTTTTGCATGAATGAATAGGTTTATCATCGAACCAAATTCTCCCTACGCCTGTCTTTGACTTACGAAATTAAAACTGCAGTTAAAAAAATTAGGCCTAAAAAAAATTAGGCCTAAAACTACGTTACCATGGCAACGTCAAGTTGCTACGAGTCATGCTGGCTTATTCAACAGCACTATTTTACTGTATGACGTTTCGACACTACGTCGCTACATTACGTCTCTACACTACGTCTCTCAGTCACTTCCTTACCACTGATCTATATAAGTTGCGTATTACGTTGTAACACTGCAACTATGTGCCCGGAGGTATTGCAAAAATAAACAGGTAAATCCAAAAATTAAAACTGCAGTTGAACATTAGGCCTAAAAGCGGACAATTACGCATAAAATTTAAAGTAGGCCTTAAAGCAATCACATTTTTAACCGGAAATTGTGACAGTTACTGCTTTTAGATTATATAATAGAGGTCGCTGAAGTTGCAGTGCGTGATAGAGATGTGCGCTTCAATATTGGAAGTGGCGGAACTGATCAGAAGACCAGTTGCGACTAGGTAGTCTCTGCAGCCACTTGTGTCTTTCGCGCATAATTTGTCGGTCTTGTTGGGTAGCAGTCGTGATAAAGTTGACGTTGGGGAAACTAATAGATAATTGTGGCGGTAAATATCAAAGGTCAACGCGCAATACTGATGGTTGGGGAGGGATACGTGTGTGTGTGTGTGTGTGTGCGGGGGGGGGGGGGGGAAGAAGGGCAAAATAAGGGGAAAAGGCAAATATTCTGATTTTAACGTCTTTTCCAAATGCTAGGGTTATCTTGCGACAGTGCGAGAGAATTTTGCTGGTAAATTACTAGGATCTTTTATACGCCACACTCGACATGAGCGCGAGCCTATTTCCAGGCCCTTATCTTTCCAAATGTATATGTATAGGGTGCGAAGTAGGGGGGGGGGGGGGCTATACAAAAGTAGGGCTTGATCCTGAAACCCCCAGCGCGTGAGATAATTGCGCTAACCTTTCGCCACCCTATTCACCCATTAATTACATACGTCTGAGAACTAAAATGATAAAAGTGTAGGAAAACAAACTTGGCGTTGTGGGATTCGAACCCAAAACATCCTAATTTTCGGTAAGAACTTCCTCTGTCAAATTGTCTGGACCATCTACTGAACATCGTCGTAACCAATAGCAGTTTCATCCAGCCTGAAACGTCATTGCGTAAACGTAATCCGTTAATAGGACATGACTGGAGTGGTCCTCTTCACCCTTTTTCTCCCCCCCCCCTCCTCACAAAGAGTAGAGAGTCCCTCCCCACCCCCCTCCCGAGACCCTCGCTATCCCCCACCCCCTACAGTGGCGTAATAAGAGGGCTCGTTGCTGGAGCGTTATCCCTCAAATGGAATTACTCTACACGAATTTAATAAATCCCCAGCCATCTGGTAGCCCTCTCTCTTTCTCGTGCCTTTTGTTATCGTAGTCGCTCGCCGCTGACAATAATAAAAGTACATTTTTATGATAAATTTCTCAAAAATTGCATTACCATATAAGCTTTATTTTAAGCCTTTCGTGACCAAAATGAAAATGAGCTCGAGTTTCCTGGTCCTCCGTTTAAGTTTTCATCTGTGCCCCTTCTCAAGTGCGTACGTAACGAAACCGAAAGTAGCGTGCTGTGCAACGATACATGCTCCCCTCCCCATCCACATCTTACGCTTAACCGATTGTTGTTGTTTTAAATAACTTCATGGATATAAGCACAACGGTCAGTTTTAAAATCAGCTAAAACAAAGAAGGCATTGGAAAGAAGGGCGTGTAAATCCACTCCTTGTAAAGATGAGTGGATTTGAAGGAGAAAAGGTGGGATTAAACGTGGGTTTCGTTGCGTTTTCTGAAAGTTCTAAAACGCTTTGGTACAGTAGATTTTGGTTAAAAGAGTTATTTTGCGATTTACTCGTGCATGTGACAATTGTAGGACTTTTAAACACAAAATAAAATAAAATAAAATAAAATAAAATAAAATAAAATAAAATATACGAACATTAGATGTTATGGTCTTTATCAGGGTAGATTAATACAGGGTAGTGACGCTTTTCTGAAAACGGGGAGGGGTGTTAAAAAGACCTGTTTCCACCAACGGCACCAGAAGGCAGCACTTGTCTGGTCCGGGTAGGAGGCGAAACTTGAAATAAAACATGGCGGTATCGTTGCCATGGTAACCATGATAATAGCGACAATACCTGCGGAAACAGACGAAATACTCGTGCGTGAGCAACATCCGAACTTGAAGAACCTAATCTGTGTTCGATTCAAACTGTATACAGTTCGTTACACTAAGCGTAAACACGGAAGAAGCTTCAGCCTGAACGGCCGATGAGGGCGCTACTCGAACGTTCTCCGAACACAAAACCGTATGTGATAATTAGCTCCACTCGTAACGACAAACCGCTTTAAAATTGACTGTTGGTTTTTAAAAATAAAACTTGATCAGCCAGTTCTGATCTTTCTTAAAATTATTTTAACGTCCTAATCTGAATTACGATATATTTTAAGCCGATTAATTTTGTATTCTTATCGTGGTCAATTTGTTTTAGTGACGCTAAATAGTTTTGATCCCCATGATGCTTTGCGCTTCCCGTTACTTCACGACAGCGCCTTCTGGCGGTAAATCGTTGAAAGCAGGTACATCTTTGGTCCAAAATGTTTACCGTTGTGAGAGAAAGAGTGGCACTACCTATACATTCTTCTACCCTGGTCTTTATAAAGAAATTAAAATGCCATTTCTTTAACCGTACACAGTTCCATCATGGAGTCATGGAGTTCTTTCTATGTCTGTGATGGAGCCTACGCCATGTCTTTACCGAAGTAATGTTTTAACCTTCGAAACTAAAGTTTTAATTATAGTGTGTATATATATTGTAGCATTGAATACGAAACTACACTTCGTTACAAATTAAAGCAACATACCGCCTGCTTTATAACCTTCTGCCTGCCTTATAACAGCTACGTGTCGATCGCATCCGCGCATTTATCATAGTCAAGGTCAACTGAAACAGTAGCTTCGTTCCTCGCAGCGAAAAACGCAGCTACTATTTCAGTTGGCATTGCGCCTAATAGACAAGCCAGCGTGAACGCATTAATTGTGTCGTCACAAACCGGAATGATTCTCGTATTTTAAAATCCTAATTTTTATTTACTTGGCTAGTGTCTAATAATTTTCTTTAGCGCCAATAGTATAATTAATTTTAATTGTTACTGCATTAGTCTTTTTTAGTTTTTTGATCTCATGGTATAATTATTAGAAAATTAGTACATGTACACACAGAGATGAAACGTCTTGATTATTCTAAGCGCGCAATGCATCATATACTGCGGGACGCAGTAAATAAAGTTAACAATTATTTAACAGAAAATCTCCAAGATGCCACATTTTAAAACGGATTTTTATCACGTGAAAGACTAACGATAAGTAAATAGACCTTTGGGGCTGTACTTGATGTGGAGGATCGAGAAAAATGGCGCTGGGAGGTATATCCCTTTAAAACTTCTTTCTGTATCGGAGTAATGGTGAGTAGTGGTGAAGCCGGGCTTTACACTGCCGGTTACCAGCTGATCCTTAAAGTCTTTACTGCAATTAATTTTTTTTTCGTCAAAAAAGGAGGGCAACTGGGTCGTCGTCACGTCCTTATCAAATTACAGTCACGTCCCTTAAAAATTGTCGAATTTTAATGGCTTTTTTTTTATGTCGAGGTATAGAATTTGGAAACACGATCTAAAGTGACCATCAGTTTGAGTGCCCTGCTGGGCGGCTAATTAGCTGCTGATTGCCTGATGAGAAGTTTAAATTATAAACGCAGCTGCAAAGTAAGGCGTAATAGGAAAGCGGGCACTTAAGAAAGTTAAGGGGGGAAAGAAATTTGGGAGGGTTTATAAAGGTTATTGTCTTGCAGTACAGATACAGGGATAGATATAGCTCGATAATATGTGAATAATAATATATCTAGGGCTATATTCGGATAGGGGTAGAGATATATCTGGATACGGGGATAGATATGTCTGTCTAAGGGGATAGATATTGTTGTCTGGACAGGGGGCATATATAACTGGATAGGGGGATAATTATATATATATGGATAATATCTGGATGGGGATATATTTATCTGGATATAATAGGGGGATAGATATGTCTGGATAAGGAATGGATATATCTGGATAGAGGATATGTATATATCTGGATAGGGAATAGATAAATCGGGGTAGGGGACAGATATATCTGGATGGGGGGGGGGGGGGAAAATAAAATAATAATAAATAATAATAACAATAATAATAATAATAATAATAATAATAACTTTATTCCATTCGGAAAAGAAAAGGGATGGGCACAAGGCCACTTCTAGCTTTCCAGTGTGTTTACAAATCAAGGAAAATTCAACATTTAAAAACAAGATTGTTAATTGAGATGTAAGCAAACCCTTAAGCTTAGCTTTAAAACCCCACAACGAAGGTGCCATAGCAATTTCACATGGTAAAGCGTTCCAAATCTGCCCAATTCTAATAGAAGAATACGGTGTAGAAGAAAATAGAAGACTAGAAGAATACGGTGTACAATTAAGTCTGACAACATCCCAAACAATTTGAAGTGGCTGTGCCCTAAGAGATATATCTGGATAGGGGACAGCTACATCTGGATAGGGGGGTAGATATATCTGGATGGGTGGTTAGACATACCTGGATAGCAGGATAGATATATCTTGATAGCAGGATAGATATGTCTGGATAGGGGGATAGATATATCTGGATAGCAGGATAGATATATCTGAATAGGGGGATAGATATATCTGGATAATTTCCGGATAATATCTGCATAAAAATAATAAATCTGGTGATATATCTAGATAGGGGAGATATATCTGAATAGGGGGATAGATTTTTTTGCCGTGAATTTCACCCACCCGTGCCAACCTGCAGTGACGCTACTGACGCAAGCCTTATGCTAATGGGCCCTACTCTCAGTTAACCAATGGCACTGCTTCACGAAAACGCCCGGGATTCTCGTGACTGTCTGTCTCTTGAGTGTGTACCACGTGACAAGACGATGCTGTCATCGACATCCGCCTGCATTTACTTCGTGGTCGTCTCTTTCCAGTTCGCCAATAGGACTTTGAAAGACGTAAAAATAAAAGAATAAAAAAAAAAAAACAACAAATGTCGAAACAATGCTGACAGGCTGACCAGCCTCCCGCTGAGCAATGTCAAGCACGCGTTAATTACCCCCCATTCAACCTTCACTCACGCTTGATTGACATCACTTTAACAATTGCTTCCGTAGTAACAATTGCTGTTGTCCCGAGCTTAGGAGGGGGAGGAAAGGAATTGATGGGGGTGAACGGTGATGTAAGCCCAACACACCTCCCCGTCTCCCCCCTCCCCCACCCCTCTCTACCTCCCCAACCGCCCCCAGGCACTGTGCACACGCCGACGACGCCTCGTACCACGGCAGTCGTGAGCTTCGTCATAATTCCTACGGAACAAAACGTGCCAGGTCATTGTGACGTAAGAAGACTATTTTCGTCACCCTTCTAGGTTCGAAAGTGCTTTAGGTCTGTTGAAGCGATGCGGCAACTGTGTTTTTGTATTTAATGCACGGTGGTGACGTCACGCTAATACATCCAAATGCTGCAAGTGTAGTCGATATATACGGTTAATCTGAAAACCCACACAAGTAACCGTGGATTAATTTTGATAACCCATACTTTTTTTTATAGTCTAGCACTTTTTACGGGGGGGTCTACGCAAAAAAACCGCTCCATACCCTGCGACAGCTCCACCACGTGACACAATAACCTACTTTTCATAACTACACACCACAAATCCAACCAGTAGTGTACACCCGACTGCAAAACCAGCGTAACAGGCACACTGGCGACATTTTTCGTACCAACGCGGAAGAAAAAGGAAGGTACTGTAGGTAGACCCCTAAGCTGTTACTTTCCTAGATAGGAAGATTTCTTCCCTACTCTCTCGACATTGAACTTCCCCGTTTCTCGCAAACGAGCAATTCTCATTGGTTAACCGATAACCGTCTATTCTCGCGGATATCTATTACTTACGTTTCGTTGTCTGTCAAAAACAAATCTGTTAGGTTTGTTTTCGTTTGTTATTTATCTGTAGAGTAATCGGTTCTCTTTTTGTAGCTATGGGGCGCCATGTGTAAAGTTGAAAACTACTACATTTTTTGTCGCATTTACGGAACTTTTGCTTTCATTTACAAATATTTGAACTGTTATTACCCTAATATATAAATCGGATTCCATCAACCAAACATTTATACATTTTCACAATAACATATAAAACGGCAGATCAAAGCAACACATTTATAAATATCCCGATATTAGTTACTAATTATTTGTAAATAGTGACTCCAATGCGCAAATAATTTTGTACACTTGTCTTTCATTTGTAAATAATGTGCTTTAACGCGTCTGATTTATATTTGTATATAAGCTGGTAAATAAGCAGAGTTCAGAAACGACTGGGGAAATTTTTCGTCAGGAGGAATTCTTCACCTTATTGTCACGGATTATAAGACTGCAAGCATTTATCCAAACGACGTCATAGATAGTTAGGAAGTGTTGTTACCATGGCAACGACACCTTTGCCACCGCGACAAAATTCTGCCTGCGTCACTCCTAGATCGTAATTACACTAAGGCGTAATTTATTTATTTTTTTAGTCTAAGGGCCCAAAATTGCTAAATGATTCTCTCGTCATTTTCAACCCGATTGAACCTCATCCAGTAGCAAATCAAGCTTCCACCAAATGGCCGGCCCTTTGCAAACCATCGCCGACTAATTGACCACTAAGCTGGAAACGGGGGAGGGAGGGCCGGCTTTCTGTCTTTCACCCCAACAACAAGATCGTGGCCATTAGACAAGGGCCATCTTTAATGAACCACCAAATCCACTTGAGCCTAGTCCAGTCCACGGCCATCCTTAGGGAGTAGCCTCGCCGTCTTCTGACCTTAACCAACCCCGTAAACTCGAGGTGCATGAGAAGTGGAGAAACGTAGCACACACTATGTCCAGACTTTACGGCATCGCACTGTTATGTGCCGTAAGTCGATATTGAGAGTAAGGAGTACTAAATTGAAGCGTCATTCTGACGTCATTGTGGTCTGAATTTTAATTTTAACGTACTTCGGTTGTGTCAAGCTACGGCACCCGGGTGCGCGCGAACCAGTAGGTTGAGACAAAACTTGGAAATCTCTGGGAAATTGAAAGTAGGGCTAAAATGTTTTTTTTTTACATTCAGGGAAAAATAAGCATCTTTTTTGGAAATCGGGGGAAACGCGGGGAATTATGCAATCCAGTTAAACGGAAAACCACTCAATTCCGTTCACTTGTACAGCAAAAGTTTCTAACGAGTGGGAATCTGTGTGGTCTTGACCTTGCCGATGGACAGCAAGTACACTAAGTACACTCAATTCGGGAGAATTCGCTTCCAGCATTCACCGTTCCAACACCACGACAACCATAACGGTTTTTCAAGTTCGCAAATTTGCCACCATAACGTCAATTTTGTGGGACAACAGACGTTTTGCACCACGTGATCAGCTCGTGCTCGCTTTACCGCTAACAAAATGTCGGCTGTAGCTTTCAGTTTCAATTCATGCAACGCAATTTAAAATAATTATATAGTACAAATTGCTTCTTTTTTTTATTATTATTATTTAATAATTAAAAGTATGTTGCTACGTGCGGATAAAATTTATTGTTGGGAAATTTATGAAATGTAAACCCTACATGTTGTAGCTTGAAGCTTGTAGGAAGCATTCCGGCAATCTCAACGAAGGCACATTTCACCATCGTGGAAGGACAAGAGAAAGTGGACGATTGTCACTTGCCACAACTAGTATGTGTGACGCAGTGGCAACCCGGACTGTGACTGAGGTTGGCGCTAATGACCTTGCTGTCGACACGCGCCGTTAATTAAAGTGGCACTATCACCGATTGAAGCAGACGAAATCTGACAACATCTAGCGCTATGTAATACTATCTAGCTGTTGCTTGCACCAAGCGAAGGAATGCATAACGGCATTTCTTTTAACGAAACAAACAAGCCACGGCACTCTTAATTATTGAGTGAAATTTGGTTCGTCGTCGTGCACCTGCGAGCAAGCTACAAAGGTTAACAATATCACTGCCGCTAGATGACGCCATGGTATCTTCGTTCGCATTTCAATCGGATTGATAGTGCCACTTTAAACCTAAATTCGCCCCGCCCTCCACCAGTAGTATTAATTTGTGTTTGAGCACAGCCACCTACAGTAAAGGCCGGATCATATCAAGACAAATTAGGCAAGTAAAATCAACCATTCACATAGAAGGAAGCGCAAGTTTGCTAGGTGCTGCCATCTCTACACCAAGCGGCGAAATTTCAAACTAACCGCCCAGGGTTCCAAATTCTGTCAACAGATGACGCCACTTGGCAAACTTGCCGCGTCGTTATCTGATTCGCCGTTTTGCGGAGCATTGTTGGAGGCAAAGAGGATACGAGCTTTACTGTAGGTGGCTGTGGTTTGAGAGGATACAAATTTCTAATAGACTGCCAGCTTCCTTGGCTGTACAGCGCGTGTGAGAGGGCTTGCGGCAGCGCGAGATTGGACAACGACAGAATAGAGCAGTGACACGACGTAGTATTATTGTATGTAACTCTATGCTGGAGCCTTAATGGGTTAGCTGCAAGGGGCACTGCAGAGAGAAACAGAAGGGCGTCATACTGAAGCCGATGCTGTGAAGAGTGATTTCTTAGACCTAAAACGCGCCATTTTTGTTGTTGGAGTCAACAGCGTTATTTTAAGCCTAAGAAATCCGCTCTTCCGTTGTTTTTCCCACCATTTTTATGTAGTGCACCTTGTAGTTATGCCCTCCAAAACCCATACTGGTGCCAATACGGCGGCAAATGTCACTGCTCTATAGATTGGCAACTAGCATGACAGGAGGCGTTGGTGATGAAAAACCTCACTAGAGGGCTACCGAACTACGGCCGTTAGGACTCGATCTTACTGCGAAGCCAGCGCTGCTGCCCCTCATTCAGCTAATAATGTATTGGTAGGCCTAAAAGAGTTGGAAACTATTAGGCGAATGTTCGTATGGGGTAAATTTACTGCGGCGCCTTTCGTTTCGTGTTTTCTTTTCGATTAAGTCGTGACCAGGGCAGATTAGTAGGTATAGTGGCGCTTTTCTGAAAACATGGAATGAAATAATACGTGCTTCCATCAACGTCACCAGAAGGCAGCACGTGTCAGGCGCTCGTTTGAGGCGAAGCTTGAAATAAAAAATAAACAATGCATTAGTAATTCGACGTGTTGTATGACAGAATAAAGAAAAATGTGTAATTGATGTACGCTGTTGTAACGGCAGACATACCAACAGGACACTGCTAAAAAATCTGAATGCGCGGTGTATTGATGAATATTTACTATATTAAACATTATATTAAAACAATTGTCTCGTAACGTTTGCTACTACGATACGGCAAATAAG
This sequence comes from Lithobius niger, assembly GCA_023313725.1. NCBI lineage: Eukaryota > Metazoa > Arthropoda > Chilopoda > Lithobiomorpha > Lithobiidae > Lithobius > Lithobius niger. Next base: position 24,951 of record JAHWFP010267486.1, on the reverse strand, counting down.
CCAGAATCTTGTGTACGACGATGCAATCACTGACCAGATAAGTTTTCATCGGACGCTGATATTGGTTTTCTTACAAAAAAAAAAACAAACAAACTGAAAGCTTCGTTGCTTTACAGTTTCCCGTTCCCTTTGTTCTTGTTCATCTGACTTTTACATTTTTTAAATATTCGAACGCATATTTTCAGTAAATTCAGCAGGTAAATTTGGGGGAGGGGGGGGGGGGGGAGTAAGAGAAATCATATTGCGCTGAGGTTGACTACTTTAAATTTATTTACACTTTTCAGGTGTATTAACAAAAGTTAAAAAGTTAAAAGTTAAATTCCACATTGAATATAACACTGCAATTTAATGTGGCCAATTTTAGTTAGGTTAATCAATACAAAGTACTTGTTTTGCTAGCATTTTGTAATTATCTTTATTATTATTATTTTTAATTTTAAATCTGTTGGTAAAACTAATATCGAGCCAATAAAACTTGCTGAGTATTCCTGTTACGGATTTTAAAAAAAAATCGGAGAATTCAAGGCCAGGAGGAATATTCCCGCCCTTCCCTCCCTGGCCAGTCCGCCACTGTAAAAATTGGACATCATTCGCTTTGTTCACTCGTTCAATAAGAAACAACACCACAAATAAGCGTAATAAAATACTGTAATATATCGCACCCGGAAAGCAGCGAGGCTATGCGCGCCTCGCATTCAATGTACCGTCTAGATTCTACCGTAAAAATTCGGTGTACCATCCAGATTACCGCCAAAGGTAAGTGACGACTCACTTTTTATTGTACCTCGTGAGAAGAGAGTGTCCACCTCGATGTGTCCACGCATAGTCTCTCACCGATCGCAATTTGAAGAGCTGACTTGCCGAAATGCGCAGTTACACGTCGCAATTTTTCGTATGAGCGCACACCTTTACGATGACATTTGGCTGACTTCATCCACACATCGTATACTATCGGGCGACGGTTTTTCGCTTAAGGACCTCGTTAGAGGTTATCATACTTCAAACGTCTTATGTACATTCTGTAGACCATAATACCTTTTGTACTTGCGCACTGCAAGTGACCCACCCACATACTTGAATTTCGCCGGATCAGAATTGAACAAATGTGTCTGGCTTTTGAGATGTCGCTGACAAATCGCCTCCACCCGTTTTTTGGCCACAACCGCATTAATTCGACGTGTGACACGTCGAATTAAAAATGGCGGCATCGTTACTATGGTAACCATGTTAACAGCGATAATACCTGCGGAAATTGATGAAATACTCGTCCGTGGTTAACATCCGAAGTTGACGAACTTTTTCTGTTTTCGGTTTAAAACCGTGTATAGTTCGTTACAATAAACTTGAACCACGGGAAGAAGCCTGAACGTACGCTTGTCGGAACACAAAACCATGCGTCATACGTAGCCCCACTCGTTACGACAAACCGTTTTAAAATTGAATGTTGGATTTAAAAAAATAAAACTTGATCAGCCAGTTCTGATCTTTCTTGATATATATTAAAAAGTTAATTTCGTACTTTATAGAAATCAATTTGCTTTAATGACGTTAAATACTTTCTATCCCCAATGATGCTTTGCGCTTCCTGTTACTCTATGACAGTGCCCCTCTGGTGGTAAATCGTTGCAAGCAGGTGCTATTTCATCCGAATGTTTACCTTTGTCAGAGAAAGACTGGCACTACCTATATATTCTACCCTCATTGTGACCAATGACATCGAATAATGGCAGCCAATAAAATCGAAACTAGTAGGTGGTGGTTAGAGATCCCAGCAAGCAGTGCAAGACAATCATCGCTTCGTTTCCGTCATTTTTTTCTGTCGAGTGATGCCGTCGATATCATTAGGGCGCTACTAGCGCGCGAGACTATCTCTCATGCCATGATCCAATCCAACCATCGCTGGGAATGACGCAGTCTCCCAAATCTCTAATAATCGTAAGCCACACTACCGTATTTTATATTCAGAGCGCGTGATCTGACCGTGCGGGGTGCTAAATATTGACTTTGAAGACGCGTAGGAAAGGAGTCAAGTAGTGGACGTGTGTCCATCGTATGTTACAAAGAAGAAAGGGCCCCCGTTTTGTTGATCATTACGTCGAGATGAGCTGGCACCGGCCTCTTAGCCTTTAATGGTGGCTCGTTTGCGGAATAATTTATGCCGCTGGCTAACGACAGGCGGTGAAGAAAAGGTTAGGGATGCTATTGATGGACGGACACGACGGACGCTGGTCGTCGACGTTGCACACCCGTGACAAATTGCCTTCCTGTAAAGCTTCAACGTTTCGATCCGTGGATGCGAGGGAGGAACGGAACCTTTCCTTGCGCGGTGGACAAGAGGTTGACCACACAAAGAAGAGATAACGTGGAATATCCTCGTTTGGAAAAAAAAAAGGTCTAAACCCGCAGTCGACAAACTGAACTAAGAGTTGGGAGATAGTTAAAAAATGGACAGAGCGGGATTTTTGTCTGCTCGCCTAAGTTGGAATGAGTGACGTTGACGATTTAAAAAGAAATTCAATAATATTTTTCAATAATATTTGAATGTCAAGTGCCGCAAAACAGGTAAACACGCCAAAATTAGAACTTTGTCTCTTCTTTAAAATTTACCATCCGCTACGTTTTCCACAGCACTGTAACTAAGGGAAGGGGAGGGGGGTGTTTGATGCTTAATGGCGCATCTATAGCCAGGTCATTAGCGCCAACCTCAGTCACAGTGCAGTGGTCCGGGTTGCCACTTCGCCACACATTACAGAGATGCTAAACAAACCCCAAATCTAAATCTTATCATAGATCTGCATCTCACGCAAAAAATTAAACACTCCGGACGGGAGGACAGAGAGCGTCCATCAAGCCTCAGGGCCCCCCCCCCTCCCCCTCCCTTCCTCGCTAGGTTCACATGACCGCAAGAAGGCGAGCATTCTGTATCTAAGACAATTGGTTATCATTGCGGCCGCCGAGATGGCATCACGTCGACCAAAAAAAACAAAAAAACAGCGAATTTAAACACCCAAGAATGAATGAAAAAATACCCGAACGGTAATTTCTGGCTTTCTGACGATAGAATACCACAGTAAAAGTATAAACGATCCAGTTAAATCCTTGTGTATTATCATACAGCTGGACAAAGCTGCAGAAGTTAGATATCGGTGCAGCCATTATACACGAACTGATCTGTTTTTTTTTGGTTTTTTTTTTTGCGAACAAAGCCATGCAGCTTAGTGTGTATACATATGTATACATTTTTTAAAACCATCTTAATTTCTGGCTTCTACGAAAATCACCAGTCTAGGTAATTTGATGCCGAGGTAAAAGCCTTAGGCTGCCTGCATCATGCATCTGGCCCTTAGCGACCCCAGTAGTTTCTTGGAAGGAATGTCGGCTAAAGTAAATTGCAGCATACGTAACTAACCAAATCGGATATGCTATCGATTACCAATCTGCTTTTTAACGAATTTTTAAGTAAATTCATCCCTGACCCCATGGACGTAGGAGTGATAAATTTTCCTTCATGAAGAAATGGTGAAATATTTAGACATCTTATGGTGCAATCTTCCGACCACCCCCCCCCCCCCCTCCTCCTTTCCTCAGCCCGCGATTTCTTCTCAGCAGAAAGCTTGCAATTTTAAAATAGTGTAGTACTTCTTATACCACGCGCCATGGCTGTTTGCTGTGACGTGCATATCACGTGACTGGGCTAGTCCAATCAGACGGCCAAACAGCCGTTGTTCTCGTTCGTCATTGGCTAACTCATGGTGACGTCACGGCAAAGAGCCATTACGCATGGTTTAGATTTTTTTAACAGAACTTTAAAACAGAAAGTTATTCCTCAAGTTTGAATCTTGGTAGAAACACTGACTATTTTACAACATCAGCCATTTCTTTATTCGGTGTATGTCTGTAATCAATAGTAAACCAATAATCCCAAATATTCTCTCTAAGTGTATTTGGTAAACGGCCGCATTCCCCTGTAAACATTTACGAAGACCGCTACAACGAAGTCTGCCAAAGCGTACAGAATCGTACAAAATTATAGTATTTTAGGTAAAAGTTGGCTGTCGAAACGACGTAATATAGCTCTACTTTGATATCGTTTACGGTCGTCTATAATTAGGTGTCACAAATAAGTGCAAACATTGACATGACGTGATTGCCTACGTGTCTCGACCCTGTGCTTTCGGCTGGTGGTGAACAACGCATCACTAAATTGGAGTGGCAGCAATCCGTATTTTTTTTAAGTGATTTTCCATTCGTACATTCGTCTCTGAATTTGCTGCAGTGTTTCAGTGATGAATCCTGAGCTTGATGAACTTTGCATGCAACGTACGAATTCAGAGTTTTCCTGTCAACAAAGCGATTAAGTGGTAACCACCAGGAGTGGAAAATCACCAAGAGTGATCAATGCACCGTTGTCTGACCTGTGATTATTGACCATCCTGCCCTAAAATATACGTTGGAGTAGCTGCAGGGGAAACAAAGGTCTTCACGAAATCGTAAGTTTGCGTAGTTTGCAGCCGATTCTGTCTCAAGTTTAGTACTCAGTTTAGTGCTCAGTTGAATTCTGTGCGAGGTGTCCAGGGGTATAACAGTATAATTCTAGAATAGAATAATTTTTTTTTTAGCAAGCTCAAAACCGAATTGGTTTAAACAAGCTAAAAAGCAGAAACTATTGCTTGTATGGGGCTCCATTCTACTGAATGTTAGAAACCCATATTTATACTGTCCGTGGCCTAAATCTTGAGTCCGCCGCAGAACGAACATTAGACAATCGATTGTACGTTTTTGGTAGCAGAGTGCCTTGTTGATATCCAAGATGGTTACAGAAACAATGGCGGCCGTCGATTAAAGCCGCCCCCTCCGTAGCCGCTCAAGAAATACTGCAGGACTCAAGATACGCCGCGCACACAATAGGCCTACTAATGGCAATTGATCACTTAAAAAAAAGGTGCTCTCAGCCCTAGAGATCTCTAGACATAGATCTCTAGAAACTACTGCAGAATGGAGTGCCTTACAAGTAGCAGTTTCTGCTTTTTAGCCAGTTCGGTTTAGAGCTTGTGCTTTACCACCAGTGTGGTGCCTATCCACAGAGTATTGTCCACTAACAAGCCCAAACAAGGGCGAAATAGTCTCTCTAGAGATCGCTATGAGTGATAGAAACTTGACTTTAAGAAGAAGTTTTCCTATAGTTCGTCCCCAGAATTCTTCCCAAAACGGTTTCATTTAACGTTCGAAGTCTTATTGTGCGCGCAGCGTATCTTGAGTCCTGCAGATATTTTATGAGCGACTACATCTTCCTGGACAGAGTTGCTTTCATCGACGGCCGCCATTGTTTTTGTAACCATCTAGGATATCAACAAGGTGCTCTGCTATCGAAAACATACAATCGATTATCTGTATTCGTTCTGGGGCGAACTCAAGATAGGTCGCGGACACTATAGTCAGTGGGATAAGCTTGTCGTTTGATATCACGACTTCACGCGGCCGAAAAGCATGGCGGGAATCCTTAACAAGTTTCGTTTTGGCGTAACATATGCTAGATATTTAATCATGACACAATAAAAAAATAATAATAATAAACGTCTGCCTGCCCCTGCGTAAGTGCGTGTGCTGCAACTTTTCCACAGTCATCCGTCAAAAATAAAATATTCGTCTATACTAGAAACGGTAATTGTGCATAATACAGAACCTAATTAACCTTTTTTTGTGTCTTGTTTATTGCTTGGGAATTATTTCTAAAGGCCTATCTATCTTTATAGCGAATCGGGATTAATTCGATTTTAATAACACGCATCAATTTCCATTTTCTTAATCCAGGCTACGTTTAGAAAAGGAACCGGGCGGGTTTTGTTTTCTTTAGGCCTTTTTTTTTTTTGCAAACTCCCTCGTGCACTCGCGATAAACTGGCACGAGGAGGGGGAATTGCTTTAATGGTGACGAATCAGCAATTATAATTTGAGCAAAGTTGGGGTGTAGTGGGGGTGGAGGGTGTTCAGCTTGTTTTGTTCGTCCTTTTCAATCGTTTCCTTGACCAGGTGTTCATAGCCGCGGGGCCTAATCGCCGTGGCGGAGAAAGACCTTGATCTAGCGTTTGTGATGTGGCTCAGGATCAAATTATCTCCTGCCGAGCAATAAACTCTTGCGCTAAGAAGTTAGCCGGCCTTCCTCGCATTTGCGCATGCGTTTGTGTCTGATTGGATGGTTGGTATGTCCGGCTGTTTGTTGGGTGCGGGTTACACTCAGAGTAACGTCATGTCACAACGATTAGAGTTGGTTGCAACATCGAGCCGTTTCGGGATAAATGCGAAAGCAGACGGATCATTTCCTGTTCCCATTTTTTTTTTTTTTTTTTGTTTGAGATAGTTCACCAGTCACTATTCTTTTATATAAACAGACCCGATTAGTGATAAATAAATGCTGATGCAAACCTATTTCGGTTGCTTTTTGGACTTAAATGTCAGACTGCCTGAGCGGAAATTGAACCATCGTTCGCGCGGGAACTATAATATACACTGCCGGAAACTCACTGCTGGAATTGATGAAACTTAAAACTCCGGGTGTGTGCTCGATGTACGGTTTATTCTAGCTGTGTGCTCAACACACAGATAGACCAGTTACCAATTTTAACGTAAGTGCATTTATTGAAAATAAACAAATTGCTTTGTAAGATATTTATTTTAATTGAGGAAAGTTTGTCTGGGGAAAAGGGGTATCGAGGTGGGAGGGGGGGGGGGGCCGGGGTTGGAAAAAATCATGATTTAAAAAAAATCCAAAAAATCGGAATTTTTTAATCTAAATCGGATTTTGTGATTTAAATTGGATTTTGCACAAAAATTTTGTTTTCGCACAGAATTGTAGGTATGCCAAGTAAGTTATTTTGTATACAACATTTGAACATTGAATTGGTTGGGTAAAAATCATTAAAAAACAAAATTTCATTCAAAACCTTGATTAACCAAAGTTGGGTGAAGTTACGTTTCATTATTTAGGCTCTTATTCTCAATAATTAGAAAAACTCGCACAATACAGGAGAAGGTATGCATAAAACGACATTTTGCTTATGCCAACCAAGCCTTATGTCTGTATTTTAGGTATAAATAACCGTACAAAACTTAAATTTATCTATCTTGCAATAGGCTAGTAACTATTATCTTCTGGCTCGATTACTGTATTTTCATTTAAGTGTCTCATCAGAAAAAACTAGGGAGGTCTTTTTTTACGGCCTGTTGCAGACAATATTTAACCCACTCTACTTTCTTTAGTCAACCAGACCCACAATGACCTTCCTAAGCTATATGCACAATTTCACTTTAGTTCCTGCATTGGGAAATCCCATGCACAATCTAAGAGACTAAATAAACAAAAAAGAAACATTGTATTCCATATTGTCTCAAAATGCTTGCTAAATGGTTAGGCGAGTACCCCAACACTGAAAACGAACCTATGTTAGATTTTGCTCTTGTGCACTCCAGCAACACTGCAGTAATTGTGCGATACATTGAAGTATTTTTCAATAAAAAATATTGAGTTAATGTACCAAAATAGACAAAATGATTTAAATCAATGATTTAAAAAAAAATTCAAGTGATTTAAATCAGGCTAATTTAAATTTCTGTTTTCGTTTTAGAGGGGCAAAATGTCAGGGGAGAAATATTCCTGAGGTTAAATTACCGATTAGGTATTGGTCTACAGACATAATAGTGGCAAAACACATGTCTATGGCCCTCCCAATTCATGGATCGTCGTGCGTCACGAATCTGGTAATTTAAATTCAACAAATTGGTTTATTTTCAGAGCTTGTTTACTCCAAACGAAATTCTATCGAAATTATTAATAAATTGTATACCTTTTAGTGCGTGAGCATATAATTGTTATTAAACTGCGTCGTGGTTGAGTAATTATGGTGTAATTATTGCAAATGACGTTTGGAGTCATTATAATCAGTCACATATTAAATTCTCAAGCTGTTTAATGTCTGCCGCGATTGATTTATGTTACGCAATATTAAACGTTTAGCAAAATTAGCAGGCTTCGATTCAAATTTATGTAGCCTGCAGGCAAGGAATGTTTGTTTCTTTAACTCTTGTGCCTAATTGGAAAATGGAGGTCTAATTATAGACAACGCCAGGAGTGCATAAAGCACAAGGAACGAAGATGGAAGTGATATGTAATATTTAATAATGAAGTTTGCTGAAAACGCAACCGGAATGACAAGGACCAGGTGGTCACTGACTGCCGTCAAATTACAAAAGTTTAAAAGTTTATAATGAAAACGATGGCTGGCTGCAGAGGAAGGGTAGATGGTATTGGGTTAGGGTCACGAATGCCTTACCACCAAGGTTAGACCTACCAGGGAAGCAATACCCCCTCCCCCCCCTCCCCTGATGGCATCTCCAAACGTGAGGGACAAGTGAGGGAACAGCCGTATCATTGTCAATGTGTATAAAATATAAGAAAAATACATCGCAGTTTAAAGCTTGGCCAAACCCATTGTCAATCTTAATTAAGATAGAAAAAAAAATCATAATAGTAACCAGGTAACCAGGAAAGACATGACCAGGAACAGGCGGGCATTACACTAGTCCACCAATCACTACCCAACTAGCAAGCGACATCACAATTGCGTCTTTTCAAAAATTTGGCAAAGTTAAACTCTTCAAGATGTCTGAAGCTGTTAACAGAAGCAACCGCCTAGCGTTTCAATCTAGCGTTTGACTAAAATCGGAATTGGTTTGACTGGTCGCTGCAATCCGTCATACGTTAGAACAGACTTCCAACACTCTTCGTTGCTATAACGATTCTTTATAATAGCCTGATAATACGAGAGGTATAGATAAGTAGGATGGCACCTCACTCTTATTAACACTTAGGAAAATAAATCACTACTTTGTAGGCAATGCGACTGGTACTAGAGGAGCACTGTGCTGCCAACTGGGTGCGCCTTGCACTTAGCTCAGCTGCTAGCCACTAGGCTGCACGTGAAATATGTGAAAAGCATTATTGTGCAAGCTCATCTATAATTATTTAGGTTATAACTTGAAAAAAAAATACGGAAATTCTTCGAAATACGGTAGAATAAATAGCTGCTCGCAGCGAGAGTTCAAAATCCAACATGGCGTCCATTTCGGGGTTATCGAATCGAAAACAAACCATCGAAGGCTGGCATTTCGAAAGCAGTCCGCCGTCTTGTACTGCAGTAAAAATTGTATTCTTGCTGTCATAAATCGACTCTGCCATACCAGAGGCATTGTACTTCGCGTCGTTAGGTACACCAGCGTTCGCGTTGTTGCCAGGGTTACTATACGTATGGACAACTCGAAAGCCGCATGCTCCCGTATAGACGAGAAGCAGCCAGTAGATTTAGTATTAACCGAGTAAAAACCAGTGAGCGATAAAATTATCGTTGCATAAATCCGCCCTCACTTCGGGGGTGAAAGGGTTACGTTAAACGCGATCAGGTTTGGTCGGTTAGGGCGAGTTTACGCAATGACTCGCCTTTGGATTCTCGCAGCTGAGATTTAATCGCGATGGCAAAGGTGTCGTTGTCATGGTAACGACGCTTCCTGGATTAGCTAAATCCGCCATCGTTTGAGCAAATGCTTGCAGTCTTATAATTCGTGACAATAAGAAAACGAATTCCTCCTAAAAAAAACAGGTTTCGCAATCGCGTCTAAACTCAATTACTGCCTCGTTTCGTTGCGAGGTGGCGAAACCCAAACCGCCGCCATGTTGGAATTTCAAATTATTTGTTGCTTCTAGCTGCGAGAATGCAAAGGCGAGTCGTTGCGTAAACGCGGCCTTAGACTAGTTTTCCATGCAGCTCTGTCTTTACAATGTTTGGGTCGAACGTAACGTGCCTAACCCTTTTTGCCATTTTCATCAAAAGTTAGTAAAATCAAATCTGGAGGAAAGTGTTGCCATGCAGAGAATTAATTTATTTGCAATCAGCTGTAAAAAAAGTTTACATTTTTTTTTTCCTCTTCCAAGTTGCTTTTTCCTTCCTTTTTCTTTCCACCCTTTCGTTGAAAGAAAGTCTAACGTTGTCAGCGTTTTTATGAAGCCAATTTAATTTCGGAGGGAATATTCCATTTGGGCAATATGCTGAAGTGGTAACGTGTGAGCGAGTAATTGCTAATGATTCGTGTTTTGCATTTTGAATCGATGCCAAGAACCGCTGTTGAGTTCACCGCAGGAAACAGAAACGAAAACTGAGAAAAATAGAAGAAGAAAAAGAAAAGGAAAAAAAAAACGTCATTAAGGATAAAAAACGGGATTAACATCTGGAAGAACACGGGAAAAGGGTTTGAGCTTGAGGTATGGCAAGCCATGTGTAGACTGCCACGTTTGCATTGCGCTGGTTATCGCTATTTGATAATACGAGATCTGGCACTGTCAACTTTCCGTGGATGATCTGCGTAAGCAAGAGAACAAACCAACACTGTTGATGTTTGACGCTCTCCCAGCCGTTACCATGGCGCCGGAAAAGGGAAGAGGGACAATTTTGCTAGGTAATTCGTTTTGCTAGGGATTCGTATTGCTCCAGTTCGGAACTCTTTGGGCGAAAACATTGTTACGGTCCCTTCAGTGGATGTAATGGTGGATGTTTAAAGTTACATCTGAAACGCCCAGAATTTTGTCCCCGACTACATTGCTACTAGTGCAAAACATGTCCAAGAATCTTATCGTTTGGGCATAACATCTTTGTTATTGCATTCTTTTACCTTTTATCCTGTCGTATATAATGTTCCGGTTAAGATATTAGTGGTCGTTTTGATTTCGAACTCTTCTTACCGTTTTGCTTTTTTGGTGGCAAAAAAAAGTTGGAATTATTATTTAGATAATATTTAAAAAAAAATTCCAATCGGATATTGCTAGGATTTTTTTTTTACATGTCACAATCGGCATGAGCACGAGGCATCACAGAGTCCTTCTTTTCCCGAAAATGACTGTGGTGGCTGAGGTGAGGATCGAACCCGGGACCTCTGGCATTCCAGATAGTCGTGCTTACATTAGCCAACGTTGACCCGTAACAGACCACAACCTCCGTATATTCCCATGCATACTGCAGCTTGCATTACTCGTTGCCTTAATTTAAGGTAAATAAAAAGTTATTGTGGTAAGCTTCTAACTCCATTTCGTGGTCTGTGGGAACAGGAAGGTGGGGGGTTAACAAGAACATCTGGAGAACGGTGCCCTTTGTACTTAGTTAATAGTACGAGGCACACCGTGGTGTACTCGGCCGCTATTCAGTGGGTGTAAAGCCAAGTCCCAGGCAAAGCCTTTGATTGGTTCCCTGAGCCACTGAATGCAGCCCCGTACACCCGTACGTGCTGAGGCATAAAAGCGGAATTCGGAGACGCGCCAGAGGTATTCCAATGCAGCGTTCAGAGTGAGACGTAGCCCTCCCACGTTCCAGCCCCAAACCACGCACGACCCCCGGTTCCCATCGTGAGACGTTCGGGCCAGTAGATAACACTGATTCCCGTTGCCCTTGACGACGTTGTTGCTTCTCGAGCCAATTTGGCTTTCCTTCCTGTTTAAACCCTCGACGACGACAGGTACATGGAGTGTAACTTGACAGCAACAAGTGTTTTTTAATTCTCTTATTCACTCCTTATCCGGTGTTACATCTATTTTGTGGAGTCTCATCCGGGATTTGAACCACGATATTTAGATATTTTCAAAAGTATGTATTGTAACCGGCTGTTTACAATGATAGCAAGACTCCACAGACGAAGCCCACACTTCGTGGTGCACCTTGCAGTTATGTAATCCGTCAATGCACTTTTCCCAACAGAGCAGTGACACGACGTAGTATTATTGTATATAACTCTATGCTGGAGCCTTAATGGGTTAGCTGCAAGGGGCACTGCAGAGAGAAACACTGAATAGTGAATACTGTGCTAGGGCTGATCAGCCTTCTAAACCAGTGCCTAATATGTGAACTCCGTATACAGAACCCCTAGCTGTACAGTAAGGTGTGAATTGTGGTTGAGCCTTGCTGGAAACAATCGTCCACTCCCTGAGTCGTCACAGTATTCACGAAATATTTAGTCATGGATTTATCTTAACCGATAATAATTGCGATTGACGGCTATGTTAAAGTTGTAAATATCAGCTAAATGGTTTGCATGCTTAAAGATCTTAAAATTTTCTAGAATCGACCTAACAATCTAACAAATACCTTGCAGTTACGGTGAAGGAATAGGTGATTACTTCTCTTAAAGACTTTTGTTCCATGTAGTTCATAATGATCAGTTTTAGTTCGGAGTTAAGTTAATCTCACGTATCTCGACTAGAAAAAAACCGATAATGCATAATAGCGATGCTATCGACGCTAAGAAATTGAAAGTGGGATAAATTGACTAACTAAACTCGCTGTAATTAAACAGTATTGTTATTAAACGTGTCTTTACATCGGGTGGCGCTGGGATCTTGGTGCGTGTCTTTAAGGAGTATGTCTGACCTGTCCTGGAGTTGCCCGGTTTGGTCGCCATATCTATTGAAGGACATAGATCACGTGGAGTTAGTTCAGCGCCGTTTCACGGCTTCCCTTCCGGGTTATGCATCTCGTCTCAAACGCCTTTGACTTCATCCGCTGGAACTTCGTCGTCTTAAAGCGGACCTTATCCTCGTGTTTAAGATCTTATAGGGTTTTCTACCCATTGATGTTCCTTTCTTCGAGCTTTCACAGGCGATACGTACGTACAAGTGTTCACTGTTATAAACTGGTGAAACCTATAACGCCTGGATGTTCGCGCTTCCTGTTTTACGGTGAGGGTTGTCGCACCATGGAATTCTCTACCTTCTGAGTCAGTCCAGTCTGAGTCCATTCTCGCCTTTCGGTGGGGTCTGGACATGGTGGACTTTAGCTCCTTTCTGAAGAGATCTCAAAACTATTTTAGTGGAGAAATTCAAATAATCTGTTCTTTAAACTTGGGAACAGCGTTAATGGCTCCGGCCCTGCTGTCTCCTTTCATACTAGAATGGGTGTGAAAAATCACCATTACATTACACTACAGTATGAGTGTATAAAGCTCCTCAATATTTATGGCTCAAGAAGGGTTTATTGTTTTAACTCTCATAATTAAAATAAACGTGTTATTTTCAAAATGCTATTTTGGTGAACTGAGGCTGAAGTTACGGGTTTCATCTTTTCCTAAATGTTGTTGCTTTACTCTTTGATTCACAAATTAGAAGATGAATTTACCAAAAGTACACTTTCATTGAGTATCGCCCAGCCCATATCAGTTTTTTACATAACATCAATTTCATTAACCCAGTATCGCCCCTACAATTTAATATACTTTTGTTTTCTTCACTTAACTTATTACAGTGTGCTAACTTACAAGAATACTAATTTTCTACAAAACAAGGTTCCAGTCGCTGACGTTTCTTAACTGATAATTGTTTTCTTTGTATTACGGGAAATTCCCCTTGGACTCGCCGATAAGTTGAGGAAGTTTCTTATGGTTTCTCATGGGTTGTTGTGAATTAAATTGAGGTTTCTTATAGTTTCTTATGGGTTGTTGTAAATTGAATTGAGGTTTCTTATGGTTTCTTATGGGTTTTGTGAATTGAATTGAGGTTTCTTATGGTTTCTTATGGGTTGTTGTGAATTGAATTGAGGTTTCTTATGGTTTCTTATGAGTTGTTGTGAATTGAATTGAGGTTTCTTATGGGTTGTTGTGAATTTAGGTTTCTTATGGAATCTTATGGTTGTTATGAATTTAGGTTTTTATGGCTTCTTATGAAGGAAATTTTTTTTTATTTGCAGACGAAGTTCTAAAGTGAAAAAAAAAATAAGTTCCCTGATCGAACAGCAGGCCCACAACAGTCATACACTCGAAGCAGAGTTTAATTTTCGGCAAATATTCTTGTCTTGTTCACCTTCCAACGAATCCAGGATAACATGAGTGAATGAGGCTAAAAACATCCTGACTACATCCTGATACTTTCGTTGTCTCGTCATTATGTCGACCCCAATATGCTCCATTTTTCGCCTCATTCACTCATGTTATCGTGGATGCGTTAGAAGACGAACAAGACAAGAATATTTGCCGAAAATTAAATTCTGCTTCGAGTGTATGACTGTTGTGGGCCTGCTGTTCGATCAGGGAACTCATTTTTTTTCACTTTCGGCTTCTTACGGTTTATTATGAGTTGAGGTTTCTTGTAGTTTCTTCTATAACTCCAGGATGAGTTGAGTTTTGGCTTGTCATGGTTTCTTTATGAGTTGAGATTTCTTATAGTTTCTTCCATAAGTTCAGGATTGTGGTTTCTTATGGCTTCTCACGATTTCTTATTAGTTGAGGTTTCTTATAGTTTCTTCGATAAGTTCAGGAAGAGTTGCGGTATCTTATGGCTGAAACCTCAACTTATGGCTGATTTAACCATAAGCCTACTAATTGTACCTGTGTCTGCCAGTTCCCTCACATTGCTGTGGGTAGTTTCCTTTCTAAGTCTTTTGCTCACGTTTAAGGGGTGCTTTCACATGCAGCCTCCTTCTCTCAGGTACTAAGGGTCAGTGCTTTACATTTCCTTCAGCTGTCATCAAATACCGAATACCTTATGTCATCTCAGTCAGTCCCTTTAAATCTTGCCTCACAAACGAGGAGAAACTCGTTTGACCAGAGAACGCTCGATTACCGATGCTGAAAGACCCCGATTTAGATTACCGATTGAGGTCGTTAGCATAAATAGTGTTAGGAAGGGCGCTCAATAAGTGGTGAGGGGGGGACTTTGCAATAACCTCTCCCTTTTTTTGCTCTTTACCAGTCATCCCTAAACCCTCCCTCCCTCCCTCCTCCCTTGTCTTTCCCCCCTTTTGATTTCCCTTTGGTCGAGGAGGCCTGGTCATCGAGCCTACCTACCATTTCCCAAGGCAAGACCTATTAAACCAGCACTTAGCATTTTCCACATTATTATCTGCAGCAAGGGTCCAGCCGATCTACGCTAACATTTCAATATATATGATAATGGCCGTTGAAGGCAACGAACTGCACCTGTTCGACCTGCTGGGATCCCAATGCAGAGCTGGGCAAAGGGACCGTCAACAAAAGCTCTTTCTAACTGCGAGTCCGCCCCCTATCTACGTCTGAATGTGTTGCGTAGGGACTCGTGAGATTCAGCCACGCCAACGGGGGACTCCCCCTTCTGAACGAAAAAGGGCATGGCGCGGACGTACAGGAAATACCACTAATGGCAGCAAAAACGCCGTCCCGTCCCCATGAGGGCTTGCCGGAGGATTGCATTACCGTGTGTCTTTTGTTAGCAGCAATTGCAGTTAGGCGCCGCAGAATGCGCGCTTGTCGGCAGAGGCGGCGCTGGCGTACGGCACGCGCGGAAGAGCTGCTACTAAGCCAAAGCGAAGCGCCGCCATTGTTGAGGTTAACCCGACGATTGACGGATGAACTATAGAATCCACCGGCACGCATGCGCAGAGCTCTATTCCCGTAATGGCGTCGCGCGTGCAGCAACAATGGCGGCCTGCCTCTACTCTACTCTGCACCTACACCTACGCCCCCGGACTGTTCGTTCGTTTTCGTTTGTTCGGTCGTGTTCGGCGCGATGCACTTTGGCTCGTTGCTTTTCGGAAGAGTTAATAACGTAAAAAGGAAAAAGGGGCAGATCGACAATGGGCCCATCGGTCTAATGGGCTTATTGGACGAATAGGAGAATGGAATTGGAAACGAGGCAGTCGGCCACAGCCCTATTTTTTTTCCTTTTTTTTTTTGAAAGCACCTCTCAGCCCAAGTTTTATTTGAATCTGAATCGAATATGGGATGGGGCTCTCTTTTTTTCCCCCCTTTATTCTTTCTTGAAAGGAAAGAGCAATTGTGTTGTTGAGTTAGAGCGGACTTAGAGAAACGAGTTTTTTTTTTTATTTTACCGAAAATTGACAAATAACGTATGCAGCGTGTATGCGGAAAGCCATATTGGTAATAACGTCTTTCTTCCCAAGATAAAATTCGTTTTACCCTATCGCAATTTACCAATGTGCCCTTTTTTTTTTCTTATTTTCCTCTTTTTTCTTTTCTTTATCTTGTTGCGTATTTCCAGTGATTATTTGTATGGTTTTACATTCAGAAGCTGTATTTCTGAACGCGCTTGAAAATTTGCTGGCGTTCGTCATCGTTGGCTATTAGGTATTCTCTTTCAAGTATTTTGTTGTATATAGAATGTACTGTTGGCAATTTTCTTGTCAGCGTCTTTGTTTGCTCCGTGCACCCGTATAAATAAATACGTAAACACACGGAGATAAGTTTTCTAAGTTCGTATTGTGGAGATAAAGTATAAATATGCTAACCCTTCGTCTAAAGAAAAAACCAAATTCGATCCCAAAACACAAAAATGTAATACCTGAAATTGGTGTTAGGTTCCGCCATTTTCTTAACAACATGGTTTGGCGGTAAGAAATTTTTCCAAAAGTTCGAGTTTTCGAATTCAATGGTTTTTAATCATTCTGTTCGTATTCATCAATTTTGCGAAGAGAATTTTTTTCCCTTTTTTTTACGGAATAACTTTTGTGAACTTGACTTGGTTTAAAGATCTAAAAAAAAAAATTATAAATAAATAAATATACATGTTTTAGTGGTGCGACCACACATTTAAAACTAAAAGCTAACCAAACCTTTGATATTAAGAATGGTAAATCAAATCTCAGGTTACTTAAATAATAAGAGTTAAGGTTTTAAGGTTTGCCTGGTTCAACCGAAAGTATTTTAGCGTACATTTTTTGCATACGACACTTTTCGGAGAACCAAAATTTAGCTTCTGGAGGGATATTGGCCCCGCTATAGCATATTGCAATGGAAACGATTGTAAAATTGGTATTGGAGTAGTGACGTTGGTATCCAATACAGATGACAGAGACAGCTTCATTGGTGCAGTTTACGCAAAAGTCTGCACAGAGGTTCGCACAAAAGTGTGCACACAAGTTTGTACAAAAGTATATGCGTAACAACAATCGACAAAACAGTAATTTTTGATTCCCCTAGCTATATGCAGTAAATGAATGAATTAGAATTGAGTTCTTGAAATTGATACCAATCGTCCATGCGGTCCATTCCCTGAGTACCCCTGCCGCAGGGTTTGCTGAATTTACATCGAGTACACTGTGTAGGCTGTGTCAAAACATTACGTCACACGCTGGTAGTCAACACTATAGAACAACGATGGGAAACCCTTTTAACTCGGAACGATTGAAACATCTTTGTAACCGGGCCTATAACCATGCGACAACTTGTTCAACCGAGCGTTAAATTAGCATTTAGGCTGTTTTATTATTACTTTACAATTTTTATTTATTTATTTATTTAAACAAGGGGGAGGGGGGTGTGGAAGAAGTGTGCGTGACTAAGCTCTATCTTTATTTTGTTTGACGGTTTTGCGTGTCCACACGTGGCTGTAATATAAAGTGGCTTGCTCGTATTACTGTTATCACCGTCGGTTGGGGTTAGCGGCTCACTGCGGGGATTGTCGTGCACACGGACGGTTTTTACGGCTTTGCAACAGGTTTACCGTGTTTATGGCCTCATGTAGCCGACCGATGTGTGTCAATGCATCGCAAACTGGACAGTGAACTCGCCCGGCTCTCCCTCGTCTTGGCCTGCCTGATTTCCTTCACTACCTCCATCTGGTGAGCGTTAACGTCATTAGTTTCGCCTAACTTGTCTAATTTTCACGACCTTAATAATTACCGTGGCGTTAATAGCGACTCGAATTTAGGACATCAACGACGGACGCCTGCCTTGCTCACCAGTCCTTAACATTAAAAACACACTATAGCCATATCGTTGGCTTCGCTCGCTCCACTGGTGTCGAGCCATGCTTCCTGTAATCTATATAACCAAGATCGTAATATTTGTTTGTTTGTGGTCATGTCCGCGAGAATCACGTCCCGTCCGCAGTGGGAATCTCGATAATCCGTATTCTATTGACGTTCGTTTGTTTGTAGGTCTATCAAATGGAATTATCTGTATAAGTAGTGATTCGAACTGTGTTTTCAACAAAGTGGCACAGTACTGATGACGTCACAATACTTTCACGCAAAGGGGATCTTGGCCTCTTTGTCTCTTAACCCTTGATCTAATTAAATCTAAAGTGTGCGCGGCCTATCTTGAGTTCGCCGCAGAACGAACACAGATAATCGATTGTACGTTTTTGGCAGTAGAGTGTGCCTTCTTGATATCCAAGATGGTTACAAAAACAATGGCGGCCGTCGATTAAAGCCGCTCCCTCCAGGAAGACGTAGCCACTCATAAAATACTTCCAGGACTCAAGATGCGCCGCGCGCACAATAATGACAGCTTGGGCGACTGCTAATGGGAAATCACGAAATTAATGCAAATCACAACAATGCTCAATAAGACCAGCAATGTACTTGGGGGGGGGGGGTCCACTATTTTATTTAATTCCAAGAGCATCACAAAATCATGTACTGATTATTTCCACGCAAACTAATTGCAATTATTGGTCACAGTTTGTCCATCACATTCCTAAGCACGTCTGCATTTCATGACTGCTCATGACGTCATAGTTTCATCAGGGAAAGTTTGTTCAGGCGTAATAAACGTTGCATGAACAAACTATGACGTCATGAACAAACGTCGTGAGGATCAAAAAAAAAAAAACTTCGACATTACTTTTGCAGGTTTTTCGCGGATTTGAGGGTTATAAAATCAAGTTACAGCGATAAAAATAAGCCTAACGGAAACGGAAGCGCAATTTAATTATCTTTCATTTGGTCCTACTCCCATGTTTGTAGGTGCCTTGATTCAAGAGGAGTACGGGTGCACGCACACACGCACATACGTTTTTAATGATGTAGATTGGTGGCGATCATAAAAAAAATCCGTGGCGATGGATCTTTAAAGGTCCGTTGGCGTGGCTACTATACTGTTTAGTAATCTATGTCAACTACTAAACATCTTCGTCGATTTTTTTGAATTTGTTTACCTTATCTTTATTTTACAAAATGTCAATATTTGGCTGTTCATCTCTTAAATTCTGTCAACAGCACATTATTTGGTTTGGCTTGTGACAGAAGAAAAAAAAATTAATGATGTCACCTAAATGACTTCCTTCGACCTACCTGTCTTGTTGCCCTACAAAAATCATCACACGTATCCTCCAAGAAAGATGTCCTATAAAGCCTGCGGTCCTACACTTGACTGATGTGTCTTAAGTTGCATTATATTTTCTGGATTTGCCCTACTTTCCCGTAAACTATTTTTACCACAAAAGTAGAAAAAACATGACATTTGGTTCAGGGACGACCATGAGCGAAAACTGAAGGAAAATTTAGAATTTAAAACTATAGGGGAACTTGTTATATAAACATGATAGACAACAGTGGCGCGCACAGGAGGGGGAAGGGGAGGGGGGGGGGGGGCAATGACCCTACCCTTTTCGGTAATTGCTTTTTTTGCAAAAAAAAACAACAACAAAAACTGGCTTTTTGTGCCGGCATTTGCTGGTGCGGCGTTGCCTGCGAAAGAGTCTACAGGCCTAAAAACGGCTGAAAAAGGCAAAAAAGACTAAGAAAAGGTAAAAAGATAGTAAAAAAAAAATGTTACGAGAGGGAAAATGTCCATTAAAATACTAGAAAAGTGCAAAAAAGGCAAATAAAAAAGGGTAAAAAGATAGGCATAAAAAAAAACCCTATAGATATAAAATTTCCCCTTTTACTAAAAGTTGCCCCTGCCCTTTCGCAGTTCTGTGCACGCTATACTTATATTACACGATAACAAGGAAACTATGCGAAACAAGGATTATCAGGATGCCATTGAAATACAAAAGCTGTAGGACCTCGATCATGGCCGTGATATGCAGTTAAGAGATGAAAGCTAAAAACACGATTTAAATATTGGTCTCGAACCTATCGTTTTTCTGTCCTTCACCGTCAGTTATTAGCTTTTCATAACATTGCTTACAAACGAACACTAATTGCTTACTAACGAGTCATTAAAAAGTCTAGTAAGTGCACAATATGCAGTAAAACCACGACGTTTCGGGGGTTGCTGCACCCCGTTATCAAGTGCAAAGTATAGATAAAAATACAGCACACGTATCCTGCCATAGTCAAGGCACAACATACACAAACTTTAAAGTTACAAACCAAAACTTAAAACTAAAAACTAAAAACCTAAGCCTTTTCTACTCAGGGAAGCTTTTTAGTTTTAAGTTTTGGTTCTTAACTTTAAATTTGTGTGTATATTGATGTTGGACCTTGACTATGGCATGATACTACTGCTGTATTTTTAAACTACTTTCCACTTGATAAAGGGATGCAGCAATCCCCGAAACGTTGTGTTTTTACTGCATATTGTGCACTTCTAAACTTTTAATGACGTGCTATCTTTGTTGCTTTTAATTTCTTAACACTTATAAAATACATAGTCCTAGTTCTGTAAGAAATAAAAATTGTTATTTCTTGCAGCAGTAGGCCTATGTATTTTATTAGTGTTCATTTGTAAGCAATGTTTTTTACAAACGAACTATAATTTGAACTATAATTTGTGTTCATTTTGTGTATGCATTTTTATCTTTCAATTTTGTAGCGTTTTGCTGTTTATGGCGTCTATTTTGTGTGTGTTTCTGGGATTACGTTTTGCGAATTGGAGTTCAAATTATAGTTCGTCGGGTTCGAGTGAACTCTAATCCGTTTTTATTCGTGAACCTTCAGGGCTGTTAGTATGGGGATACGAGCTCTAATGTTTTTTTCCTAAACGGCGAAGCCGTTTTTTGCTCAGTTAACGATAGGTTGAAGGCCATTGTTTAAGTCGTGTTTTTAGCTTTCATCCCTTTTAACTGAATGTCTTGGCCATGATCGAGGCCCTATACAGGCTTTGTATTTCACCAGGTATCCTTGTTATCCTCGTTTCACGTGGTTTCCTTGTTATCCTGTGCCGTTTTTGCTCGCTAATTATAGGTAAAAATTTGTAATGTACGTATACAACTGAATTTTCTAAAAAAAAAGAAAAAAAAAAAAAAACAGTGAGACCATTGCGATTCGTGTATTAGTTGAATTCGCCCTTTATTGGTTGTCAACCATTAATATAGTAACATGGTTTACACAAGGGTCTGGAAGTCCTGGAAAGTCATCGGAAAAAATCAGCCAAAATTCCATTGCTGGAATTCCTGATATTTGGCAGTTTGAGAAAAGTCCTGGAAAAGAATTTTTCGTACTGTTATCGAGAATTACTTTGGTCAATTGCCCCCCACCCCCGGAAAAAAATCAATAATTCGGCATAGGCCAAAATAATAATAAAAAAGTTGCCACTGTCAGATATTGGTTGTTACGTCTTGGTCCAAGTATGGACAGCAACTCTTGGTTAGAAAAATTGAAAAAGTCAATGTATAGGCTACCCAAAATGTAAAAGTTTTGAGGATCTATCGGCGAATGAACGTGTTTATGACATAGTGTCGTTGGAAGAATCTTCAGAGGAGTCTGCGGAAGTGGCAGAGAAGACTGGGGAAATATAAGTAACTCCTTTTGAAAGTCGTTAAAGGAAAAAGGAGAAGAACAGCAGAAAGTTTCTTTAGAACTAACTGAGGCTCAAAAAAATTCTGAACTCTCCTACGTCACAGAAGTATTTGTCTGTATAGTTTGTATTAAGAATGTACCTTAGCTAGTAGTAGAGGTTCAAATTTGCGATAAACCTTATCAAAAAAGGTCTTCGAAATTTTTTTGGGGGGGAGGGGGGGGGTTCTGGAGAAGTCATGAAATTCCAGGATTTAAAAAAAGAAAATCCTATATTAACTCACCGTACACTTACTAAAGTTGCTACAGAGTGACAGATATGAGCTCCTTTGCTTTACTTCTTACTGTACGGTAACAAAACTTCTACAGTGACAGACACGAGTTCCTTTGCTTTACTTATTACCGTCCGTTACCAAAACTTCTACAGTGACAGACACGAGCTCTTTAGCATTGGTTCTTACCGTACATTACTAGAGCTTCTACAGAGTGACAGACACGAGCTCCTTTGCATTACTTCTTACTGTACGTCACTAAAACTTCTACAGTGACAGACACGAG
>JAHWFP010267484.1:60648-81019 GCA_023313725.1 Lithobius niger | reverse complement strand
CCATATTGGCACCAGTACGGGTTTTGGAGGGCATAACTACAAGGTGCACTACATAAAAATGGAGGGAAAAAACAACGGAAGAGCGGATTTCTTAGGCTTAAAATAACGTTGTTTTCTCCGACAACAAAAATCGCGCGTTTTAGGTCTAAGAAAGCACTCTTTACAGCATCGGCTTCAGTATGACGCCCTTCTGTTTCGCTCTGCGGTGCCCCTTGCAGCTAACCCATTAAGGCTACAGCATAGAGTTATATACAATAATACTACGTCGTGTCACTGCTCTATAGGCTGCTGTCTATAGAAACCTTATTACCCTTTCTGTTCCCGATGTAACAAAAACTCTGGTTACCATAAGCTGCCGAAATCTGCAATAGCGGAAACTGAAACTCGAAAGTGTTTTGAAGTGCAGCGTATATGGAAATGTAGATATGAATAGAAATATATAGAAATGTAGATATGTATAGAAATATATAGAAATGTAGATATGTATAGAAATATATAGAAATGTAGATATGTGTTTACCACCACAACCGCGTCGTAGACTTTCGTTTATATTAGGTCAACTACCGATCAACGGCAACGAAGGCTGAGAAGTTCAGCTTGCTCGACTGAAGCTGGACGTTGGACGCGAGTGCGCAGTGGACCACTTTTGGTAAGCAGACAATTTGCTACGCTGAAAATTGTTGTGTCTGTTGAGCCTTCCTGCATTGACTACGTGAGGGAGTACACACTTTTGACGTAATCAATCATCTTCCCCAAAAGTAAACGTTTTTGTTTTTTTTTAGTTTGATGGGTTTGGCCAACGGCTACGTTGTTACGGGGGAAGGGGGGAGAGGGGCTGAACTCTTAATGAAAAGCTAGCCCTACTGTATGTATTGTAATAAAGAAGGAAATGATGCTACCTCCTTTCCATTAGGAGCTTCCGGTCTCACGTTCACGATACTAAGCCACTTGATAAGCCTCTTTGCTTGTCTCCTTTACAAAGTCGCTTCTGAGCGTCGTCGTGCGCTCCTCCTGATTATTGGTGGCGCTTCAATTTGTAGCGAGTAATCAGTCATTAGTCGGACGCAGGAAGCCGGTTGCCCTCCCTTTTAACATTCAGGACACTGACATGGCTGAAAGAATGGCGGACGTCACTCGTGACACGTGTTTCATTAATCATCACATGGCGCGAGCTGTTCCATCGTGCGCCATTGTCATGCAAACGAGAAAAGGAGGAAAGGAAGAGGCGGAAGGTGGAAAAGAAGAGTGGTGGAAAAATGGAAGGTGATCAAGGGACAGCGCGCGCCTCATGAAACAATCACTCATAACAACTGTCGCCCGTCTTGTCCCATCAAGGGCCTTGTCGTGTTCGATAAAGCCGTTGCCTGGTAGCCTGTTAAACGTGAAGTCGCCATTTTTATTTTTATTTTAGATTTTTATTATTATTATTTTTTTTTCGTGGGTTGGTTTCGCCTTCTCGTTTTGCGTGGGCCGTATAGCCGCGACGAGTGTCGCCTCTTAGGCCTCTCGCTATCTATAATAAGGGCAGTTTTACAACACTTGCACTCGCAGGAACCGTGATGCTATTGGTGGCGCCACCTTCGTAGCGGAGGTCGCGTCGTCGTCAACATGCATCATCTGTTGACGATGTGCGCCGCTGTGGCGCTACCTGACGAATGGTTTGTGCTGACGTTTCCTGCACAAGAGATGCGGGAAGGGACTACAAATAATATGCAAAAAGAAAAAAAGAAATAAAATATGCGAAATAGTTGAAGACGTGTGATGGTTTTAAAGCCTAAACAGGCCTTTGCCGAAATATCCTATCTGGGATTTATGCGGTCGATTAACCAAACGTATTTGTGAATACTGCAACAACATAATTATCTGAAATTTAAATGTGTCTACGTTGCACCTCGTTTACGCTCAAGCAGCTTGAACCGGTCGAAAACGACGCACACTTGCCTCAACGTGTAGCTACAGCGACGTACTTCGAGGTGGGCGGTCGTGATGCGCCCTTTCGAAATCAATGAACACTGTTAGAGGTTTCATGATTAAAGGTGCTTATTCACCGAATGCCAGGTTGCAGTATCTAGCGCAATTTACCTTTATTTTGTTCCATGTAGCGCTTGCGTCTACTAGCGAAGGAATGCGCAAAGAAATTTCTTTTTACACAACAAACTAGCCACGTGCCTCCTTAATTATTGAATGTAAAGTTGGTGCGTCCACGAGCACCAGGGAGCAAACGGTCAAGGTTAACGACATCGCTGTAACTAGATAACGCCCAAATAGCACTTCAAAATCTGCGTTTCAGAATGGGCGATATACAGAAAAAAAGCGCCCGTGATGTCGTTAGGCTTAACTTTACCGGTTGTTTCCTGGTGCACGTGGGCGTACCAACTTTACACTCAATAATAAAGGAGGCACGTGGCTTGTTTGTTGTGTAAAAATTAATTTATTTGTGTTTTTCTTCGCCTGTTGAAAGTAAGGGCTAGACAGAACTAGATAGCGGCAAATGGCTACAGATGTTGAAGCTTGTCATTTGGTCGCCATCCCTATATAGAGCAGTGACACGACGTATTGTTATTGTATATAACTCTATGGTGGAGCCTTAATGGGTTAGCTGCAAGGGGCACTTCAGATAGAAACAGGAGGGCGTCGTACTGAAGCCGATGCTGTGAAGCGTGATTTCTTAGACCTAAAACGTCCGATTTTTGTTGTCAGCACAACGTTATTTTAAGCCTAAGAAATCCGCTCTTCCGTTGTTTTTCCCTCCATTTTTTTGTAGTGCACCTTGTAGTTATGCCCTCCAAAACCCATACTGGTGCCAATATGGCGGTAAATGTCACTGCTCTATAGGTTACCAGCCACTTTCCGAGGAGTGAGATATAATTTCGAGTCTCTCTCCGAGGAAAGCGGCTGATAACCTCTTTATCACCCAATGTCACGATCACAATTCGACAGCAATGGGATGGCGCGCGCACGCAACAAAGAATGAATCGTGTTGACGTTCTTTTGCTCAGAAAGCTCGAGAATACAACAAAGATGTCATTTGTTGCATCTCTGAGCTAGAGAACGTCAGCACGATTCGTTATTTGTTGTGTACGTGCTATCCCATTGTTGTCGGATGGTTTGCCCAAAGATGTCATTGTTGGAAGCATTGTTCATCTTTGCTTACTAAGGGGTATTCGTCATTGAGTTTTCGGTGCGTGAACCATCGTTAGTAATTCCTATACTGTCACCTTAGAGCAATATATTCACTTCGTCACAATGCAACTGCTAGAAGGGGATGCTATCAAGCGCTATCGCTGTGCTGTGTAGGTCGCGCGATTGCTTCGGCATGCCCATTTATATGCGGACAAATAACATTGTTCGAACTACAGCGAGCCGCCCATTGTAGTCGACGTGCATTTCCATCATTGTAGCATTCTGATAGCATTATCATAACGTGTGTTTACTTCCTTGTTTATTTATTTCTTCATCTAACCGGAGCCTACAAGCCTGGATGCTACATATACGCCATCTAATTACTTAACCTAACTTAAACTAATCTTAAAGCTAAACAGAACTACACCACCAACCCATCTTGTTTGTACTCGAAGCTAACAGATGCAAGACCACGTGATACCATAGTTGCTTATGACGTCGCAATCATGCAGCGTTGCGTTCGCTCGCTGTGTGTTGCGTTGGGTACGAACAAGCGCCTCTTGTAACGAAGTGAGGTTTTACTCCAAGCTTGAACGTTGATTTGTCTTCGGAATCAAACAACAATACTTAACAATGAGATTTTAGGGAGCGTTTCTTTGCTTTAAAAGCGAACTGAGATCGTAAAATTGTGTGATAAGTAATAGTTATTGTCCTCTTATTGCAACAATGAACGTTGATAACCTGTTTTAGAAGCGGTCAAGGAAGCAACAATAATCTCGAGGGCGCAGCCCGAGGGTTTATTGTTGATTCCGAGACCGATTCTAAAACAGATTATCAACGTTCATTGTTGCAATAAGAGGACAATAAATGTTTTGTCATCCTACATTGTTTTGCATTATTTCCTGCATTGTTTAAGCATTCTATTCTAAGCACAGAAAAGAACGGCTTCGGGCCATGGCTCTTCAAATAAGTCAAATGAAATCTACAAGCTAACCGTAGAGGCAACACGACGCTAGCATCACTTTACTGAGTAGGCGGTCGTAGGGCAGTAATTTTAGTCGGCCGCGAACGAAAAAAATTATAATTTCGCGCTTCCCTTCCTCCCACCTAAAAAATAAAAATTGCTCTCTTTTAATTATCTCTCACACCCCACGTTTTTAACTGTTGCCTACCCCATTTTTTAAAAAGAATTTTAGTTTAGGTTAGGTAGGTTAGGTTATTTATTAGGTTAGATTTTAGGAATTTTTGAGCCACTTGATTTTACCTCAAATCCTTGTTGTCGATACTAACGTAGTTTTCTTGATTTTGATCTGGCCGGAGGGGGTGGGGCTAAAAACGATGGGGATGGCTCTCGAAAGAAAGAAATACGCTGCGTGGATTGAGTGTTTTTAGGGCTTTGGTCTACCCTTCCACAGAAAAGCTGAATCATTAAGTATTACAAACGATGGTTAAGGAAAAAAATCATTTATTTTTGAAAACATCAGATTTCGAATTGAGTTTTCAACATTAGATGGTCAAGAGTATACCTAATATAGTATAGTATGGAGTTTGTGTTCCTTGGTTGGTTGCCCGTTCAAAAAAGTGTGGTGATAACTATTGTTTAAAAGTGTGATGATAACTATTGTTTAAACTTCAAAAGTATGGTGATAAGTTAGTTATCATCACACTTTTAAACAATGGAAATACGAACGCTGGTATAATAAGACTTTTTGAGCACCACTTTACAACAATGAAAACGGCAAAAGTAGGATGACAAGTCTAGGTTATCACTCGAGTACTGAGCTCAGTACGAGGAAAGCGGGTAATAACCTATTTATCACCCAGTCGCGTAACAATTGTAAAGCGCATTCACTGTCATTGTTATTGCAGCATCGTCCTAGTTGCTGAAGGGGAATATCAGCATTAGGATTCGTTTTTTGTGCAAACATTGTTGCACGCACAGTCGCATTGTCAAGCATTCTGAGCAAAAGAACGTCAGCACGATTCGTTCTTTGTTGTGCACGCGCTGGCCCTTTGTCGATCTCAGCACTCCAGGCCTGGGACGTAAATCCCAGTACCCCGGGCCTGGGATGAAGGTATCAAGCTTGTTGCATTGTTACAAGCATTGTGTGTAGTACCGGGATCGTTTGAACTGGGCGATAACGAATCTGGAACCTAAATAGCTTAGCTGCTCCTCTTTCCGTGCAAGCTCAGTCTTGTGGTTCTATTAAAATGGTGAATTGTTGGACTTGGAGTTCTTCAACTAAATTTTTCCTCTCATTGTCGGGGGGCAAATGACCCAGTTTGGGTTCGTGCCCCCTATAAACAAGCAAGCAGGTGCACACTACTGTATGATCCTGGACCCCACAATGGGAATGGGGGGGTGGGGAGGCGGTCAGGTGGACCCACTGTACCCAGGCCCGGTCACTCAAGAGGCCCGGTCACTCAAGAGGCCCGCATGGCCTAAACATTTCCCCCCCGCAGTTGTGGGTTTTGATGACTAAGAGTAATATACTAGATTTGTGAATATTATTAATTTTTTTATACTTCCAACAAAAAAAACTCCAATCGAATGGCAACGAGCGTGGAGTAGGAGCACTGTATAGTGCAAGTATGTAAGTAGCCCGGATAAATCATTAAACCAACTAATTGTAGCCGACGAATATTATAACACAGTGTAACTTTTTTTTACGATTTCAGTCGGGGGAGGGGGGGGGACTGCTGTAGTAGTCTGACCCAGGCCCATAACTTTCATGTGGAGGCTCTGTGTATGGTGTGGCATGACAGACTGCAGAATACGAAAGGAATAACGCGAAGGGTCATGTCATTGATTCTTTCATTGCGCAGAATATATACCACGCGCCATGGATGTTTGCTGTGACGTGCATATCACGTGACTGGGCTAGTCCAATCAGACGGCCAAACAGCCGTTGTTCTCGTTCGTCATTGGCTAACTCATGGTGACGTCACGGCAAACAGCCATTGCGCATGGTTTAGGTTTTTGTTGATACCTCAGAAAGATACACACTGCTTCAGAACACGCATCCGATAACTTACGGCAGTTGAAATGAAAGTTAATTCGACCATTTTTTTCCAACAAAGAATTATATTCTCGTTGCTTGTTAAACATAAAACGTCTGAATAGTTACTATTTGGCCACGAACATTGTTTCTCCTAAATTTCGGAGACAGACTTAAGGCCTTGGGCGTTTGTCAGGCAGATGACCGGAAGCGGTTAACGCTTGCTACAAAACCCTTTGAAGACTTCTACCAGCCTTTGTTGCATTTCCTTTGTGGCGTTGCTGGCATCTTCTACCCAACCCTGCTCAAATAATTGAAATACAGACAGGTGAGTACCAAGGCGAAACTTAAAACATGCTGAGCAAAACAAGGTCTAAGGGCGCGTTTACGCAACAAGTCATTCTCGCTCACCGAATGCTATGTGCTAGTCAACCGTTATTTATTTATGATTAGTTTCCCGTTGCTACTAAATGAATGCGGTAATAGATAAAGCAAATTGTATGTATTATAAATAACAACACGTTTAAAGAACAAAGTGCTACAGTAATTTTAAACATTGCTACAAGATTGTTGTCATTTCACGCTATTCCCAAAATTTGCTATTCTCCCCCAAAGTGCAGCTTCTAGCAACGATCAAACGTCGGTAGAATAAATAGCTTCTCGCAGCGAGAATTCAAAATCCAACATGGCGTCCATTTCGTGCATGGCTATCGAATCGAAGACAAACCATCGCATGCCGGCATACCAAAAAACAGCCGTCTTGTACTGCAGTAAAAATTGTTTTCTTGTTGTCATAAATCGACGCTCAAATGTTGCAAGCATCGTGCGCCGTGTCACGAGGCACGAGGAGAAGATTTGCGTCTACGTCGTTGCCATGGTTACTAATACGTATAGACAACTCGAAGCCGCATAAACTCCGGTAAAGGCGAGAAGCAGACATTAGATTTAGTATTGATCAAGTACAAGCTAGTGAGCGAGAAAACTGTCATTGCCTAAACGCGCCCTTAAAGGATGCCACTTTGTAGCTTTCAGCGATTAAAATGATAAGCCACGCAGGTTTTGCGTCTACATTTTAGACAGCACGTACTACGTCTGGTTTGGGCATTGTGATGTCACCCACAAGGCACGGGGCGATCAAAAGCCGTGGACTGTTGTCACTAATAACCTGAGTTTATTTATGCAATGATCTGGATAAATAAACTGGGTAAATAACAACATGATTAAAGAACAAAGTGCAACAGTAATTTTTAAACATATTTTCAACATTGCTGTAATTTCAAGCTATTTCCAAAATTTGCTATTCTCGTACAAAGAACAGCTTCTGGCTGTAATCAGACAACGTTAGAATAAATAGCTGCTCGCAGCGAAAATTCAAAATCCAACATAGTGTGCATTTCGAGGCTATCGAAACGAAAACAAACCGTCGAATGCAGGCATTCAGAAATCAGTCCGCCGTCTTGTACTGCTGTAAAAATTGTTTTCTTGCCGTCATAAATCGACGCTGTCATGCCGCATGCCGCTTGCCGTTATGCATTACCGCATTCATTTAGTAGTCAATGGAAACCAATCGTAAATAAAAAAAAACGGTTGACTAGAAATAGCGTTCGGCGAGCGAGAAGGTTTCATTGCGTAAACTCCCCCTAAAGCAGACTAGTGAAATTTGAAATTCTTTTGGCGTATTTGTGAGCTGAACCTTAATCATTATAGTGTGTCTTGAAACTGCCCATTGCTGCGTTGTGTGCAATCTACTCATTTTCCCTTACACTCACCCAGAGCCGGACAGGCCATTTTTATTTTAAGTCAGAAATAATTCTGACGAGGGAATACCAGAAATTCAACCGCTTGAGTGCTTGTTCAAAGCTTAATATCTAAAAAAAAAATAACTAATTTTGTGGTACATATTTCATCAAGACACACGCTAGTGTGTCGCCCGCCAACGATAGCACTTATGCAGATAAAACATATAAGAGCATGGCGACTACTAGACACGTTGTGTCTTTACAGCAAAGGTAGTTTGGCTGTTTTCAGCCATCTACGGATAAATAACAATGCGACAGAAAAGGCTGAAACTTATTTGATCGAGAGACTTTGGTCACCCGGCAACATAAAAGTCACTGTTAGTGACACAGCTTAACGTTGTCTTCTTGAAAAAACGACGTGAATTACGTTGATATTTGCCTAATTGCTAACTACTACTAACGCCACTTCTTGTATCTCGAAAATAAATTCTTCCATGCGGTGAATAAAGCTGGTTCTTAGCTCATTTTACTGGTATTGCTGAAGATGTGCCGTATTCATAAGGCCTCTTCTAACTGGTCAAGTGGTCCAGGGGTTAAAGACCTCTAAACGACCAAAGTGATTGTTTTACATTGTTTTAAACATTATTATACAACAATGTCAAATTGAACATTGAATAAATCCGTGTTTTTTCAAGGAGATATTGCAGTACTACTGTAATAAGAAATACTATAATCATATGAAAAAAGGTGACTGCTGTCCTCAAAATGTAACGAAAGCCAAAAAAAAAAAAAAATTGACCAGAAAACTAGATTGGAAAGTTGTGATATCCACCCAAAATCAAAACTGGTATAAAAACCCGCCAAGTTTCCAAAACCGATCGGCCTTTGAAGGTAGTGACATCATTCAACTAGGGAAAGGCCGCCAAGGTCAATCCTATTA
Source organism: Lithobius niger (assembly GCA_023313725.1). Classification (NCBI taxonomy): domain Eukaryota; kingdom Metazoa; phylum Arthropoda; class Chilopoda; order Lithobiomorpha; family Lithobiidae; genus Lithobius; species Lithobius niger. The sequence goes on along the minus strand of JAHWFP010267484.1, from coordinate 72,218 downwards.
GCCAAGTTAATCGCACCAGATAATACTTTGGACGTTAAATGAAAACTTGAAGATTGCAACAGCGAGTAGCAGTCTTGAAGTTTTCATTTAACTTTCGAACTGTTATTCGGTGCGATTAACTTGGCTAATACGATTGACCGTGGCGGCCTTTCCCTGGTTGAATGATATCACTATCTTCAAAGGCCGATCGTTTTTGGAAACTAGGCGGGTTTTTATACCAGTTTTGGTTTTGGGTGGATTGGTCTTTCCATCTCGTAACTGATAAGAAAAAAAAACCGGATTTAATCAATTTGGACCAAAAATATCTGATATCTACCCGAAAACAAAACTTGTTAATTATTCCCGCCAAGCTTTTCGGCCGTGTGAAGTCGTCATATCAAACGCCAAGCTAAACTCACCGACTAAGACTTCAAACGTTAAGTGAAATAATTGAAAATTACGCAGTAAGCAATTCTCATATACTTCATTTAACCTTCGAACTATTACTGGGTGGGATTAGCCTGGCGAAAGAGCTTAGCATATGATATCACCACTTCACACGGCTGGGAAGCTTGGCGGGAATCCTTAACAAGTTTTGTTTTGGGGTAGTCATTTAATCTGTAAAATGGATGTACGGTTTTTGTTTCCAAGTCTTCCACACATCGCACGTAGTAAAAAAAAAAAGAAGATAAAAATGACAACACAAACGAGTACATAAAACTGTATTATTGACATCTCAACAACAATTCTTTTACAAATGCGATGCCATATACTCAGCGCTAAAGGGTCAATTTCGCCATTACAGTCCAACCATTACCATTCGTTACTTGGCACAAACCTCTGCTGACTAATATTCCTATAGGAAAATTAAAAACAAACCTAGGCATTATTGTGGTATTTTAAAAATAAGCAAAAGAAATTACTATAATTTCTTAGTAATAACGAAGAAACATACTGTAGGCTGTTTCATTGCGAACAGTAAGGATGATAATTAACCTGCAAAAAATGTTGAAAAATTTCATATACGATTATGAGTCATTTTTTTTTCAGTTTTACGTGGGTTTTTGGATTATTAATAAATAAATAAATGTTTAACCACTTAAGGTGGTAGGGCAAATGGAAGGGTAGGGGAACCACTAACACCAAGCCCAGAAAAAAAAAGATATTGTGTAGAAAGAAGTAAACAGGAAAAAGTTATGTAGAATGGTCTAGACCCAACGTGCAAAGAAACCTGTCCGTGACCAAATTCAATACTCACGCAAGAGAAACCGAGAGAGAGGCAAAGTTTTCAAGCACCGTTTAAAACCCGCAACAGTAAATGCGGATACAGCCTCCTCAGTCAAAGAATTCCATGCAGGCACAACCCGGAGGGCGAAAAAATGTCGCCTACAATCAAGTATGGGAACCAAATGGCGTAACTTGAGTGAATGTCCCCTGGTGGAAGAGGAAAGACTGAGCTCGAAAAAGGGTAGATTGACCGAGAGAAGACCCTTTAGAATTTTAAAAGTTAATATTAACCTTTGGATTGGGTCTCCAATGGCACTATGCCAACTCAAATAAATACGGATTCAAACCTATTTACGTTGCCTTTCGGACTTAAATGTCAGACTGCCTGAGCGGGACTTGAACCCACGACCTTTGAAACCGAATAGCTATGAATTAACGTCAGTATGCAACAATTTGGTGCCAGGGGGTAGTAACAATGTCACAATGGACGCAACGTATAACGCCACAGAAGGGTTACTATCGTAAATAGCGCCCACCGCTTGGCAAGGACCGCAGAAGCACAGACAACAATGTGCTGGAAATCGTAGCTTAAACCGGTGAAGTTCAAAGATGCGGCAATATAAACATTGCGTTGTCGCAAACTGCCAAAACAATTCCTGGTATTTTTACAACCCGCATATCGCAAATGTTAGCTATAGTGTCCGCGGCCTATCTTGAGTTCGCTCCAGAACGACACAGATAATCACTTGTATGTTTTTGGTAGCAGAGTGCCTTGTTGATATCCGAGATGGTTACAAAAACAATGGTGGTCGTCGATTAATGCCGCCCCCTCCAGGAAAACGTAGTCGCTCGTAAGATACCTGCAGGACTTAAGATAAACCGCGTATACAATAGGCCTATGCACCTTCACGAAATAAGCTCTCCCTTATTGTTGTTTGCCGGCCGTTTATAAGCTGCGTGATCGCAACGTACGGTGGCTTATTGGGACACACAACTTTTTTTTCTACACGCACAAACCTTTTATGAAACCGGAACAAGATGCCACTGGCGCAGGCGCAGTTTGCCATATATATCGTCCAAGGTTGTAGTGTATTTTATCTGGTGTTGGAACGCCGATGTTCCAGTTTGCTGTAAGTTTTGCGTATGTTGAAAAAAGTTGGTGTTTGTCCCAATGAGCCACCGTAGCAAACAGACGCGTTTCTTTCCATTTGCCTTCCAAATTTGTGCCTTCGTGATATGACGTTGCCGAGTGTTGCTTTCCATAGGAATATGCTCCTCCCGTGACGAAGTGAGCTCCAACCCTGCACAAATCCAGAAGCACGCTAGCGCTTCTGCCATCAAGTTCAGCCATCAAGTTCGGATTGTTGGATTCATGGCATCTAATTAAGCCCCCCTCCCCCTCCTCCTTTCGGCACCACTTATGATGAAATTTTACGAGGAGGTTTTTTCCATGGAGACTTAAAAGATTTACAATGTCCGCTTATGGTTTAGGTTTAAGTTAGGGTAGGGTAGTTTTATCATGAGTGTATGGCTTACAGGCCGCATAGTACTCAATAAAATCAAATCAAATCAAATCAAAATCTAATTAAGCTAGGTTAGGGTAGCTTTAGTATGAGTGTATGGCCTTCAGGTCATATAGCACTCAATAAAATCAAATCAAAAATCTAACTGTTGCCGTCTGATCGTTGTTGTTCAATTGTTGTTGTTCATTATCAGTGTTTGGGCGAAAGCTAGCAACTGCTTCTCTTACCCGAGACATTAAACCCGCCTTTTCTGGTATTGAATACTAAATAATAATGCGACAGAAAGCTTTGGAAATTGTATAGATCGACGGGGTTTATCGAGTACACAACAGAAAGTACTGTTTCAGAGCTGTGCATAAAGGATTCCAATACGAAAAAGGTACCTCAACATCGTTGATTTCATGCTAGCTTTTCTACTACTACTACTACTACTACTTATTACTACCTAATTTTACTCAGATAAGAGTAATTTATGCGATAGATATGCTTGAAATTTGACATTCAGTTTACGTTTGACTCCAATAGGTGCCTTTTATGGTTTGAATTGGGGATGTTTTAAATCAAAAGATTGTCATAATTTGTAATGTTATTTTCGTGAACATTGGGAACACGCCATCTGTTATCAAAATAATTGTCCTTTCGTTTCCTTTCCAGGATTTTATTGAGGCCATGACCGCCCCAACTAAAAACCACACGTCACACCACACTACACCAAGCCGCACGAACTGTCCTCCATAGCCGAGTAACAATGCAGACTAGGGTAACTGATTGTTTCCATTTCACAATTAAATAGAAGTGATACAATGTAATTGTAACTGATCTAAAATAATCAAAGAATATCATCGTCTACTAAACTGTTTATGGGGAAGAAAAACCGAGCAGGGTTACCGCTCCTTGAATAAAAAAAAAAAAAAACAGAAAAATAATCAAATGAATACAACGGCCACTTTTTTGGAAATATAATTAATCAGTGACCACTAATTATACCAAAGTCACGATTTTCTTCAGTCTGTTCAAGAAACGATTTACAATTAGCAAAACCAAAACAAAAGCAAAACCATAAAACGACCAAAAGGGTTGATATCATACCAAAACCCCATAAGGTAAAAGACCCATCAAGTTTTGGCCATAGAAAGTAGTGATATCAGAGCCAAAATGGCTGCCATCAAGTTTTCCGTCCCAACCCTGATCACTCAATCTTAACTGACACCTCGCTGATTGTCAGTTAAGCTTGAGTGATCACGGTTCGGACCACAAACTTGATGGCAGCCATTTTGGCTCTGATATCACTACTTTCTATGGTCAAAACTTGATGGGTCCCTTTACCCTTATGGGGTTTTGGTATGACACTAGGCTGCAACAAGATTACTAAAATGAACCCTGCTGTGAATGTACACCTTAACAAGCCGTGATCCCGAAAACCGCCAACCGGCCATGAAACTAACAATAAGTAGAACAAAGAGTTTCAAAGGGTTTAACAAGCGTTAACCACTCCTGGTCATCTGCCCGAAGCCCTAAGGTTTTAACAATCAATTTAAATATGCAGTGCACGAAGCGTATCGTTACTACGTTGCAAAGTGGTCGGCAACAGTAAGACATCTGTAAACAATGCAACTTAATTTGACGCCGCGTTGTCATACAAAAGTAAGACCTGACCATATCAATTTTAAGATAGACCTGAACACACCAATTTGGAAACGGTGCATCCAACACCACCCGTGCGTAGAACGGACTTCAGCAAAGAAGTAATATTATTAACCAGGAAACAATAATTGTTTAATAGATTCTGGGGGCGCTGATTGAGTGAGTGAAGCGAACGAAAATCAGCCTGTCCTAGCCAGTATTATCAGCGTTTGCATAATTGTTTAATGATGTTTGAGTGCTCAATAGCATATTTTTTTTTTATGAAGCAGTCATCGTGTTTTACAGCTCAGCTGGTACTTCTAGTATTGGTAATAACAAATAACCACACGTTGGCACCATTGTGTTTCTTCGTTTATTATTAGTACCACTCATGCAAATTGGCGGAGCAAAGCGAGCGAAACGTATAGCCTATAAGAGACACCAAATTGCCAAATGTTGTTTGGGTGGTTGGTTGCACGTTTGTAGTCTGGGTGTAGCCCAAACGAAAGGTCGGATTAGAATGAAGTTTCCTACATCGTTTGAAACCCCTAAACGCACTGTTGAGCTCGAATTTGCCGTAAATCAACTTATTATTACGGAAGAAATTACAATTTTTCGAATCGTATCTAACTCTCACCACGGTAAATTTGGAATCCTGAAAAGTTAAGGCAATCCGACGAAGTGTCGTGCTGCCGGCAACCAAATGAACTTTTTAAAACACGGAAAATTAAAACGCTATTGCTTCCTTATAACTAACAATCGTTTTCGACATAATTCAACGAAATAATAACATTTGATCGTCGTATTTTAACAATAACAAAAAGGTATGCAATAAAAAAAAAGGATTCCGTTGATGACGCATATTGGCTTCATCTGAAAATAATGCTCGAAGAATTCCCTTCAACATGGCGACCAAAATTATTGTCTTTTAGACTCGCTAAGGGAATCTGACATTTACATCTTAAACGCTCAGGGAATCTGGCATTTATACTTTAAAGGCAAGTTGACACCGACTGAAAATCTGCATAACCTAGCACCATCTAGCTCTATGTAGCGATTGCTTTCATAAACTAGGCTCGTCGTCACTTCCGCTGTCGATGTAATGGAATGGGCTCCGCTTTCTTTGCTGTTTGGCTAGGTTTCCCGCTTCCGTCTTCCAATCTGTGTCCCCACTACTTCCTAAATGGCGTCTCCGCTTTCCGCGATGCTCCAATTAAGGCCGGGTTTACGCAACCACTCGCTCTTACATTCTCGCAGCTAGAAGCTAGAAATCATCTGAAATTCCAACATGGCGGCGGTTTTATGTCTGCCGCCTCGCAACGAAAACAGCAAATAACGTGAGTTCAGAAGCGTTTGGGAAAATTGTTTCGTCATGAGGAATTCTTTATATTATTGGCACGGATTATAAGACTGCAAGTGTTTACTCAAACGATGTCGGATTTAGCTAATCCAGGTAGCGTTGTTACCGTGGCAACAACACCTTTGCCATCGCGATTGAGTTCTAGCTGCGAGAATGCAGAGGCGAGTCGCTGCGTAAACGCGCCCTAATTTGGAAGTTGGGTAACAATGAAACATACAATTGATTCAAGTTGCGTAAACATTTATTTTCGTACTAGCTAGTCGTACCCGGCTTCGCCCAGGGTGTGTTTCGCTCATAGTTGTTTCTCAGTTTTCGTCCCTCTCCCCTCCTCCTTTCCTCCCTTCCTATTCTCCTACCCGTCCCTGTCTTCTTCCCTGCCTTCCTTTTGTTGCACATAGTCGAATTTTTATTTTACTTAAAAACCGTTACACCCCCTCCTCTTGCCCCTCCTCGCTTTTGCAAGATATTGGTTCTCCATCCTGATTCGGTCTCCATCCTAAACAACCAAATAAAACGTACCTTTTAGGTTCACTTAAATGCGTACTCGTATGCTTAATTGTAACAAACGCACTGCACCGCCCCCCGCCCCCGCTCCGAATATATTTAGTTATTATAGCATTGGAATGCCAAGAGCAGGGCTAATAGACGCACTGTCCAACAAACGGGCATTAGCCGTCCACTGCCACTCCCTCCCCCATTCTAGTTTATCGCGTTGGCTTGTGCGACACACTAAAAGCGATTAAAAGCTATTTTTATCTCCTTCCTTCGTACGTTCTTCTAGTTTTTACGAACCTACGAACCGATAGATAACAGAGCAGCGTCATGTGACGTCATATTGGCTACAAGAGAGATAGCTGCAAGGGGCACTAGATTAAAATGGAGGGTTAAACAACGGCACTTCTAGTCAAGGCAGTGCTTTGAGAGCGGATTTCATAGGCTTAAAAAAACGTTGTCTTCTCCGATCCCTTATGCTGCTAGGTTGTAATTGGAAAATAAAGATTTCACTTGGTTAAAATGTCAGCAACTGCCAACAAATCGACAAAAATCGTGCATTATAGGCCTAAGAAATCCACACTTAACAGCATTGTCTTCAGTAACACGCCCTTCTTTTCCCCCTCTAGTGACCCTTGCAGCTATCCCATTTACTGGCTCCAGCATAGAGTTATATACAATAATACAACGTTGTGTCACTGCCCTATAGATGGATCCTCACTGTTGAACGATGGCGAGACCACCTCTTTAACCTGGAAACAGAACGAGACAGTGACGCCACCTAAACCTTAGTTGTGTTTACCTTTAAGAGGGTAGACATCCAAAGGATGTAAAAAGAAGAAAAGAAAGACCAAAAAACCATGCGGCGCACCACAGGAATGCGAGTTACTCCCCCCTCAACAATGACGTGTGGTGACGACGTTTTGTGCGCGCCGCCAGGCGTCAGATTGGTGCATTTCGGTTGTGTCGAGGCGACGCGTAGCGCCAAACTAGTGACTTCACGGCTCGTTGTGCGACTTGACGAAGCCTTAATTGTTCGTCGGTGGCATATTAGGATCCCCACGTCGCTGCCACCGACAAGTTAGAAGGTGCAAAAACAGAGAAAGGAAGACAAGGAAGGCACGCGGCACTCTATCCGGAGAAAGAGAGAGAGATAGAAAGAGGGAGGAAATGAACGAGAGAGAGAGAGACTGTGGCAAACATATTCGTCGGTCGCGGCTCGCTCTGGTGGTTGCGTCACGATTAACACACTACGAACAAGCAGAGCTTATAAATACACTAGAATTGCCAGCCGAGCTACTCTGGCTGTTTAGTAATAGATATCCGTGAGGAATAGGCGGTTTACCGGCAATAATTGCTCGTTTGCGAGAAACGGCTAGTCCAATGTCGAGGGGGAGGAGGGATTTCCCTTTACCCCCCCGAGAGATTCGACTACGCATTTCTAGCAAACGAGCTACGATCGCCAGTAAATCGCCTATTTCACTGATACGTGTTTTAATGGCAAGGTGTGACGTCAAGCTAACTCATCGACTGTAGGGATTGATCTGCCATGGTGACCCGACACTCGTCAGCCCTTCTGGACGTTGCACTCACGGTGGTCTTATGCTACTTTGACTCAATCGACCTTGCCTGGCAGACCTCTTTCTCAGTTTGCCTTTTTCCTCCAACAACTCTCTGTACACTGTATTGTCATGAACAATTGTTAATAACAATGTAAAACTTGTGTACCTTGTAATATAAGAATGTAAACTGGTGAAATGCCTAGCCAACAATGTAATTGCTCAGTGCTAGGGTAACAACATAGTAAAATCCCCAACCCTCATTCTGTTCTTTCCTGTAACCAAGTAAGTCCTCCTTCGAAACATATTAGAAATTGTCCACCATTAGTCCTCCAACTGCCCAAATTTAACCATTCATGACCCCAAATCTCTCACTACAATCACCCTCATCCCATTAGTATTATTATTGGCAGGGATAATATCAATGGCAGGCGAGCCCAAACATCTTAGAACTGAACCATTAAATTAACATCAATGGTAACTCCTGTTTCAGTAGTAATTTCGTTCCATCACTGAGCCATCCTTGACCCCAACCCATCTCATAAGTTAATTCCGCCCGACATTACCGACCCGTCCCTGCACGACACTATTTGAGTTTTTAAATATTTTTATTTGTAAATTTTATTTGTGAATCATAAAGAATTTAAGAATTTTTACACACGACTGATGTAAATTCCTGAACGAAACTTCTGGATTAGAAACTGCCTGTCTACGAAAGTAAGAGGTAAGGGAGAGACGTCCCTATACCCAGTCCCAGTTACTGACTTTGGTAATTGTGTAGTTTAAGCGAACCACTCCAAACCACTCAATTTTTTTACTAATCGACGCATATCATCATCCTCTTGCCAAATCATGTTAAAAAACCGGGGGGAAACGTGTTTTAAGGTGTAAAAAAAACATTGAAAACACGTAAAACGATAGTTACGATCGTGTTGAAGCGCTGGCCATATCGCAGGAGACAAACCTACCTAACCTAACTTAAACCTACCTAACCTAACCTAAAATAAAATAACAACAAAAAACGCAGACAGCATAGTTTGGAACCTAACTTTCCGTTTTCGCGATGCCAACTTTTCGTGCTACTCTGAATCCCGGAACATGGCCGCCGCTTTACACGGCCGGGCCCACCGCGTTACGTGATTAAAAAACGTGTTTCGAGAGCTAAAAAAACGTGTTTACATAACCAAAAAAACATTTCCCCCGATTTTTATAACGTGAAATGAGAAGAGGATGAAGATTTTGGACGGTACGTACCAAAATTGATCGATTTATCGTGGTTCGCTTAAACTACACAATTACCCTGACTTTTGTGTTGTTTTTAAGGTAAAGCCGTATTTTTTCCTACTTAAATAGCTTAAATAATTTTAGAGTATAAAATGCGCTATTCCGCTTGAATCGTAGGTTTTCAGGTGTATTTTAAAGTATCAGTAGCCTAAAGTGTGCGCAGCGTATCTTGAATCCTGCAGGTATTTTATGATCGGCTACGTCTTCCTGGAGAGGGTTGCTTTAATCGGCGGCCGCCATTGTTTTTGTAACTATTTTGGATATCAGCAAGGCACTCTGCTACCAAAATCATACAATCGATTATCTGTGTTCGTTGTGGGGCAAACTCAAGATAGGCTGCGGACACTACAGTTTTCGTACCGTCGGGATAAGGTTAACCTTAGCTTGCGACATTTTTACTTTCGTGTTTTGGTACCGTGAAAAGTGTCGCCATTCGCAAATGTGCCAGTTTACTCGGGTTTTGCAATTTGGTGTGCTGGCTGAATTTGTGTCGTGTAGTTATGAAAAGTCGGTCATTGTGTCACGTGGTGTAACGACAGGGGTGGATTAGGGGTTGTGTGGACCTCGTAAACGTGTGGGTTATCAAAATTAACCCACGGCGACGTGTGTGGGTGTTCAGATTAACCGTATATAACGACTACACTGTTAGCATGGGCATGTGTTAGCGTCACCACCGTGCATTATTAAATAATAATAATAAAAAAAACAATATAATCTTGAGTGCACGGGTGGTGTTTGATGCACCGTTTGCAGTATGGGGATGGTTTGCTATCTCATGTGTGTGTCGCCGAAGGCGTATATCCCGTTTGTGAATTTTATCGCACGCTGCGTAATAACCGTTGATTTTCGTTTGCTTCGCTTACTCAGTCAGCACGCTCAAGCATCGATTAAACAATTATTTTTCGGTGGTTATCCCGTTTCGCTGGTTAATCCCGTCTCTGTATTTTTGCACATTTTGAATATTTAACTGAGCTTCCTTTAATTTTAATCCTTTAATTTTAATCGTCCAGCGGTTTAAATTTAAATTTAAATTTAAATTAAACGTCCAGCGGTTTATGCCAGCGGTTTATTCATCTTTAGAGAATTATTTTTCACTGGTTACACCAATGGCGTGTATCCCGTGTTTGTATTTTTGCGCGTTATGAATATTTAACTGAGTTTCACTAATCGTTGAATTTTAATCGTCCAGTGGTTTATGACAGGCGTTTAGGCATTGTTTAAACAATTGTTTTTCGCTGGCTGGTGTTAGGAAAAGTGAAAGAGTGGAACAAATTGTTCTTGAGTCGTACTTGGGAATAGAAATTCACAAAAAAAAAGGTAATTTGGTAAGCACGTTGACGAATTGTGTAAGAAATCAACGGCAAATTATGCCAAAATTATGGGAAATACTGTGTGATTCCTGGATAAAAGCCTACATTTTGTATGGCATTGATTTGGATGGGAAAAAAACAGAGAAATTAAATGCGGGTTGTCACTAAATTTAAGTCTGCAGCATCGCGCCATGGCTGTTTGCTGTGACTTGCCTATCACGTGACTGCGCTAGTCCAATCAGACGGCCAAACAGCCGTTGTTCTCGTTCGTCATTGGCTAACTCATGGTGACGTCACGGCAAACAGCCATTGCGCCTGGTTTAGCCCTATCGAGTTCTCTCTCGCGGCAAGCAAAGAAATGCACAAAGCAACGCCTTTAAAAGCAACAAACAAGCCAAGTGCTTCCTTAATTTTTGAGTAAATATTTGGAACGTCTTCGTACAATCGGGAGCAAGCCGTAAAGGTTAATGATATTACTGTCACTAGATGGCGCCAGGGTATTTTCTTTATATTCTACCGTGGGGCCATCTATTGGCATTAATATCGTTAATCTTTACAGCTTGCTTTCAGGTGCACGAGGATTTACCAAATTTTTACTCAATAATTTAGAAGGCACGTGGCTTGTTTTGTTTCGTTAAAAGATATTTTTTTTTTGCGTTCCTTTTTGCTTGCTGCGAGAAAACTCTAGAGAGAACTGAATGACGTCATGATAAAAGATCGTCTCCTGATAGGCGATAAAACCACAAGGACATATGGCATACACATGTGGTTTTATCGCCTATCAGGAGACGATCTTTTATCATTATTCCAACTTACCACAAAATAATTGAAGTTGAATGACGTCAGATGTTCCAAACTTTCGTTTGGTGGCAAATTGTCTTTAAAAGGTTACAAAAAATTCAAAATAAAAAAAAAACCTGATTAAAAATTCTTTTGGGGAATAAATATTATAATTCTGCTACTCAAATTTATAACAGAATAAATATTTTAAAAGTTAATTAATTACGAGTTTACGCAATTGATACAATACACTTTTATAGGGAAAAAGTTTGAGAAACGAAAAAAAGAGGAAAGTCTTACAAGACGAAGAGCATTAGCTTGTTGCCTATGTTAACAACAAACAAATTTGGAGAAAAACAGTCAACAACATCCCTGAATTACTACAATTCTAGTTTGAAAAATGTGTCCCCTTATGTTTGAAATTAACTCCCCC
>JAHWFP010267484.1:0-38488 GCA_023313725.1 Lithobius niger | reverse complement strand
TAATACCGCAAATCCTCCATTTATAGCCCGGCCACTGGATGAAAATCAAGCCATTTTGACCTGCTACAATTAAAGACTGGTTGAAGCTGGAGACTGGCTAGTACAAAATGTATGAAGGAACTTTATGGTTCGTGTAGAACATGTGTGTGACGTGACGAACATGCTCTTTTATAGATTTTTTTTTTAATTGAGCCATTTTGATAGAGGATCTATGGTGTACTATAGTGAAAGTTCCTATAGTGTGAAAAATGCAGCAAATAATTACAAGCGGGGGGAAATTTCATTATTGCTGCCATTTTCACACGTTGAGAAACAACGTGGTCGCTTCTTTCATCATTTATATGTTAAATCCAGCGTGTGGTGGCAGAGCTATCCAGGCCTGCTACTATAAGGATCGCTATTGGATGCATTCTCAGAGCAATGGTCAGAAATCATGTGACTGGAGCACTGGGCAGAAATCGTGCGACTGGAGCACCGGGCAGAAATCGTGTAGATGAAGGGGGTTACGAAAAATGTTCTGAATTAAATTTCATAAATAAATGTCATAAATTTCTCATGGATTTTTGTTTAGTGTCATAACTATCATAAAATAATTGAAATTTAAAAAAAATGCCTTAAGCAAATTCACATTAGACTACGAACTGCCTTCACAAGTGACCCAAATGGAAGTCAATATTCCTAAAAATGCCTTGTTCCCCCCCCCCCTCCTCCAACTTGTAAGTAGACAAGGTTTTGAAGACCAATTTCTGTCTTCTAAAAGACATGGGATACAAGCAAGGTTTAAAACCCATATCTTTGAATGTTTTCAAGAATATGTGTTAAACCAATGGTTCCCAACCTTTTCTTCAGTATTCCTACACATTGAGACTAGCAGGCAATGGTGCGTCCCCCCCCCACCAAAAAAACACTGTTTTTTTTTTCACTACGATGAGGCAGTGTTGCCACATGCGAACAAAAAAATATGGAATTTTGACTAAAATGGCTGTAGATAGCACAAAAAAATCTGTAGATATTTTAAGATGAAAACTTCGCCTTCCTCATACAATTTAACTTCTTTTGTGATGCATAGTTGAAAATAAAATTTTAAAAAATCGTCACTGATCTTTAGGGCACGTTTACGCAACGACTCGCCTTTGCATTCTCGCAGCTAGAAGCTTGAAATTATATAAAATTCCAACATGGCAGCGATATTAGCTCTGCCGTCTCGCATCGAAAACAGTCAATAATGTGAGTTCAGAAATGACTGGGTAATTGTTTTCGTCAGGGGGAATTGTAAGCATTTACTGAAATGATGTCGAATTTAGCTAATCCAGGTGGTGATGTCACGATGGCAATGACACCTTTCCACTGAGATTAAACGCTAGCTGCGAGAATGCAATGGCGATTCAATGCATAAATACGCCCTTATAGTACGGTGCCAGCAGCGGCTCGCGCCTCCCCTGCAGTTGCTCTGCGCCTTTCAAGGGCACGACTCGCCTTTGGGAAACGTGGTGTTAAACCAGTCTTTCCTTTCATTGAAAAGGTGATGTATTTTCAATCATTTCGAAACGTGTCCATCAGAACTACGATTTGTTTATTTTGACTATAGCATATCATCCCCGGGTAGAATGAGTAGTCATAAGAAATGCTTAGTTTGGTGTGAGGGGGTGGATCATGTTATTCTGGACGTTAGTTGGGTGGACGGGGGGGGGGAAGGAGTGTCAAGATTTTTTCAAAACCTTTGAGGGTGTCATAATAAAGATTTGTAGGTCACATTTTCATTTATCTAACCACCCCCGCCCCTCACCTTAAACGCCAAGTGTGTAAAAACAAAAAAAAAAAATGGGTTAAAAATTATATCTAGACACACACTAGTGTGTCACGCCAAGTTAGGCAACAAACGTCACATCAATATTGGGTTATATTGGGTTGTCAAGGTTGTAAACCATTGCAGCGCGACGCCATAGCGTCCGTGTCTTATATCCTGAAGCACAGTTTGGCAAATGTCAAGTACTTGAGGGAAAATAAGAATGCGGCACAAAAGCTTAAATTGTGGTAAAATAGCGTGCAAATTTTGTCAGGTGCACCTGACAAAATGACCCACCTGACAAAATCTGACCCTCAATAACGTTGCAAATGTGTTACTAGTTTCTTCTAGTGCGCTCATCCTCATGTTAATTCCCATAAGGTGACTGATTATTCACCGATACTGAGTTAGCGTAAACGCTTCCAGTTAGGAAATTTGACGAAAGGCTGCAGTAGGATACGAACTGCTTACCTTTTACAGCCTGGGGTTGTAACTGGGATGGCGTGGGAGGGCGCGTAAGTACGAAAGTATTGTTGTAACCATTGTTAGTATTGTCGGCATCGTCTCTGATTGGACGGCCAAAGTTCACACAATGACAACGTGTATTCTGACGTGCCTGTCTAGACACACGCTAATGTGTCGTCACAAATCTAAACAACGTTGCCAAAGAAATTGTGTCTACGTCCAATTTACGAAAAACAAACAAAATATTGAAATAAAGCCGAAAACTGGTAAATAGGCCACCAAGTTGAGAATGGCTCGGCCTCACAAAGGAGTGATATGAACTAAAAAAAAAATTTAAAACAAAACCAAAAACTAATATATAGGCGACTAAGTTGAGATTGGTTCGGCCTCTCAAAAGAGTGATATGAAATTAAAATATTAGAAAAATTACCATTCAAGCCACTGTTGACGTGGCGCTTTATTACACATCTGCAGGCTAGTTGAGTTGAGTCTAATACACAATAATAATAAAAAAAGAAGTGATATCATATCAAAAACCAAAACTGGTAAAAGACCCCGCCAAGTTCCGAATGGTTCGGCCCTTCAAAGGAGTGATATCAACACACCGAAAGTAGCAATGTTCTAGTTTTCATTTAACTTTCGAACTATTAGTCGGTGCGATTAACTTGGTGAATGTTTCGGTGCGTTGAATGTTGATATCACTCCTTTGAAAGGTTGAACCATTCGGAACTTGGCAGTCCCTTTTACCAGTTTTGGTTTTTGATATGATTGTCTTTGAGAGGGATAAAATGAAAACAACGTGTCGATTTGTCATAAAATTGTCATAAACTTTGAATTCGTCATAAAATTAAAAAGACAATTTACGATTTAGACGTGGGAGCCCTATGTATATTGATTGGGTTGCCTCCCTGAAAAACAGGTTTCGTAAGAGCCTCGGGAAGGTTTCGCTCATGGTTTTCCCTTAACTAAGTTTATTGAGTTACGAATTTAAATCCGTAAATACCATAAATAGGACACAGCGTTCAAGTGACGTCACACGCAAGATGGCCGACGCGCGACATTCGTTTCTGTTTTGAGGTCTTATTAGGTTTATTTCATCCCTTTTACTTGTACGTATCACATTTTTAAGGGCATACCTTGTTCCATTTTGTATCATTTTAAGACAATTCGTTTTGACGATTTGTCAGCGCTGTCGTTTAGCCAAGTAGAATACACCAATCTGCCCTGTGTTCTAAAGTAAAAACTGTAGAAAAAAACATGTGAATACAGCAGCAAGGTTTCACGTGGAGTAAACAGCACATCAACACTGTAGTATATGAAACTTTACACGGAAGTTTGTTTATGTTCCTTTGCTGTTTTGATTTCGGATCAGTTCAACGTTACCTTAAACATGAAACGAGTTTGGTTTTGTTTTCTATTTTGTATCGTTTCATGCTGATAGGTGATTATTCGTGTAGGTACACAAAACCAAAAGGCTCATGGCCGAATATTATTGAATGAATTGTGGGGTTCAATGGCATATTGTATTCACATCATTTGGAAAGTTGGAAATGAGTCAAAGGGGCAGGGGGAAGGGCAGCATTTAATTCAACTACTCATCCAAATTCTACTACGTGTAGCAAAGGGGAGGAAGGGACGGGTACGAGGATAGGAAGGAAGGAAAGGAGTAGGGCCGAGGGCCGAAAATTAGGAAGCAACCACGGTCGAAACAAAATGCCGGGCAAAGCCGCCTACAACTACTAGCGTGAAAATAAATGGGTACGCACCTTGAATCAATTGTATGGTTAATTGTTACCCAACTTATAAATTAGTTGGAGCTTCGCGTTAAGCGCTCGCCGTTTAGGAAAGTTGTATAGGGGTACAGACGGGAAGAGGGATTAGTGAAACCCAGCCAAACAGCAAAGAAAGCAGAGCCCAATTATTAGCAGGCAGTGGAAGTGAAGACGACTCTAGCCTGATGGGTTCGTGTAAGTCACAGAAACAATCACAGTAAGGGAATGCTTTTCTATACTTCTCAGTGCATTCCGTAAAACAATTTAATTACTCCCTTATTTTTGCGTTGTAAGTTGCGGCAACGTTAATACTGTAGCAGCGATCGCAACTATTGTTCATCGCCACATTCCACCCCTACCTCTACACCCATGTACCATCACCACCAGTACAACCTCTTCCCCACCATCCCCCCCCCACCCCCACCCACACCCCCGAGTCATCTCGCTTGTAATGGCAGCGTCGGCGGCGTCAGGTGAGCTCGCGCCAAAAATCTAAAGTGTCGTAAATGTGATGGAATAGCATTCTTTTGCATAGAAATGCAGTCCCGGATGACATGAAAATGCTGCTAATATAATTATAATGCGGCCCGAATGACAATAGAAGAAACATTATTCAGTCGCCACACACACACGCTCACGCTCACGCACACACACACACACAGAAGTGACAGAGTCAAGACGAAGGCATCAAAAGAGAAAGGAGATGCGGGGGGGGGGGGGGGGGGGGGGGGGGGGGGGGCCGGGTTCGGGGGGGGGGGCTGGTAGGAAGTGGTATTTAAAACGAAGAAGGGCGGAGATGGCTTGCTGCGGTTGAAATGCGAACTGAGAAAATGAAGTTTCTTGCACACAGAAAAGGTGACTGCATGCTTAAAGTTCGATGGAGAATGTGGATGACGTGGTGTCTTTAGATTCCAAGGTGAACGGAATCCCCTATCATTGGCATTTAAGTGCTTGTAAACAACTGAAACGTTTAGATCTCATTTGGGTCATTCAGAGTTAACAACCAGGAACACAGGGCAATGGGAAGAAGTGAGCACTAAAAAAACTGCTCTTCTTCAGCCATGTTTTCAGTAAAACATGGAATAAAACACCAATATTGTGTGCGCCGCGTATCTTGAGTCCTGGAAGTATTTTATGAGCGGTTACGTCTTCCTGGAGAGGCGGGTTTAATCGACGGCCGCCATTGTTTTTGTAACCATCTTGGATATGAACAAGGAACTCTGCTGCTAAAAACGTAAAATCGATTATCTGTGTTCGTTCTGCGGCGAACTCAATATAGGCTGCGCACACTTTAGATATTGCGACATCAGTTCAATTCGCAAGCGGTATCACATTCAGAGTTTGAAAACATCTGCTATGCCTTCATTTTGGTTGTGTCAATACAGTTCATTCTCGTCCACCGAATATTTTCTGGGAAGGAGTAAAATGCAGGCGTCATTTGCAGGCTGACGTTGTGGATCCTGTAAATAACTACTGTATTTTACTCCTGCCCAGCATATCTTTAAAAACGCACAGTGTGTGTGCGTGCTTGTTTGTACTCTACTCCCCTGGATCTAAGGCAAATACAAAGATGAGAGTATAGCCGATATATGAAAGATAATTAAATTACACTTCGGATAGGCCTGCTTTCATCGGTGTAACTTGAAATTTTGACCCCTCAAATATGCAAAAAACTGCCCTGAAAACTGATCATGACGTCATAGTTCGATCCGACAAAGTTACTGTTCCGGAAGGCAAACTTATCAGAAGTAAACACGGTTGAAAAAAAAAAAAAACCTAAAACGACGAAATATTTTGCATCAGGCAGGGATCCCACCAACCTGGAGGTCCTGGAAAACTCATGGAATTTAAACTGCATTTGAAACTCGGGGAAGACTCGGGAAATTCTCCGATTTTTCACAAAAAAACCTGGAAAACTCAGGAAAAAAACAAAGTCTATACCCTGAGAGCATTTAAAGATATTTTGTTAAGACAATGTGGTAAAATAAAATGTGTCCTGTACTTCTGTGTTAACACCTAAAAGTTCTTTAAATCGGGCCACTCTTTTTTTCACTTAGTGAGCCCTGTAAATACTAGTAAAGCTGGTTAAATGTGTGAATAACTTTCCTTCCCAAAATTTCGGTAAAAAGCCTGGAAATTGACCTCAGTTCCTCTGGAAAACCCGGAAAACTCAGGGAAATTATTTCGGTATTTTGGTGAACCCTGTCCTACTTAGTATCAGTAACACTACAGATAGGTCTTAAAACATAAAGGTTTTGCTTCAACCGGTTGGACGCACGGAAAAAGCAGACCTATAAGAGGTTGTTAAGAAGCGCGGAGGTGCGCGGATTGTGCGAGCAAAACGAGCGATTTCTACGTAAAGTAAACCTTTTCAACGCGTTTCTCGCTTTGCTCTCTCAATCTTTCATTTGGCGCTACTCTCAGCTTCGTGGGGGGGGGGGGGGAGCTTACTTCCGGGTGAGCAGGCGTACAAACAAACATGCAAACAAACAAATCGTACATTTTGAATAATGTACATGAAATGCAGGCGCGCTAAGGAATGTGATGAACGAACTGTGAGCAATAATTACAATTAGCTTGCGTCGAAATAATCAGTACATTGATTCTGTGATGCCCTGAGGATCAAAGAAATTATGTGAAGCATGGATCGACGCCAATAGTGTGAGCGAAGTGAACGATATGGCCAATATTGAGTTAACGAGAATGAAATGACGAAACCAAAACGAAGGCTTAGTAGATGTTTTTTTTTCAACTCTAAAGATAACGTCACTAGCAAATTTAATTGATGTCGAAATGAACGAACTGGTATTTCATTCCACCGTTTATCTGGCTTTAATTTACTACAATAAAACGAACAATTGAAAATTGTTGCATATACCATTTTATGTAATGTAAACGATGAAATGGAATTTATAGGTTTGGTAATACTGTATGCCCTTTATAGAATTTCTTACACCAGTTAAACCTAACCACAATGTAAATAATGCTTCAATGTTTTTCTTCAGCCTATGTTTTTGCTTTTTGAGACCGATTATTTTGCCCTTTGGAGCGAAATTTTCAGAATTTCCACAAATTAACTGGGTGAAACATTTTTTTTCGGTGAACTCCATCTATGCCACCTAATGGTACTAAAAGTTGGCGATTTCGTTAGCTTTCTTTAGCTGTGTCGAATGCTGTCTTAGGCTGGTCAGCATGGTAGAGAGGTAGGGATTCGGCTGTAGGTCTCAAAAGATGGGGGCTCATGTCCAGTCCAGGTAGTCGGACACTTAAGTCCAAAATGCAGCGGAAGTAGGTTTGCATCTGTAGTTATCAAACGCTGTGTATAATTTTTCTCAATAATTCTGTTTGTGTTTAAGGTTGTTTAAACGAGACCAGTTAGCATGGATACACAAGTGTAAACCGATCGAATTACCCCTAACCTCTTCAGTTCCAAGGTCGCACACGACGCAGACATGCAAAAAATTCAGTCCAATGACGAACAGCGAGCGTCGAGAGGGTTCCCTGGAAACCCGTGAGAAGCGAGCAAGCATAGCCGGCCTTGGTCTCCGCACCAAGAGGTATGGAGATCTAATCGCGTTACCGACCCATACACGCACATGACTTCAAATAAAACCACAGGGTCTCGTCATCTCGTCGCTCGTGCGCAGAGTACAGAGTACTATATATTACAATGAAAGGGTTTCAACCAGCCAGAACTCGTATCGTAAAGCAATCCGTACTCGCATTGATCGTTATTAAGTTTTACGCTTACACGCTATTATCATCACTGGAACTAGCGTAAACTGTCTTTATTGATATCTTGTCTCACGTTCAAATTCACTACTTGTACCACTACGTTGTTCAGCGAGATTTGAGAAGCGTTTTAGCGTCGAGGTAAAAGCCCCGCCATTACCGGAAGTTAACTGGGATAGCAAAAACTGAAAAGCTACTTAGGTCGCTCTGGGTAACGTAAAGGTACAAATAATGGCTTAAAATGTGAGACAAGTTATCAATAAAGACGTTCAGCGCGAGTTCCAGTGATTATAAAAGTGATTATAAAAAAAAATCGGATTGCTCTACGATATGACTTCTGGCTGGTTTCAACTGGGATAGCTGCAAGGGTCACTGGAGGGGGAAAAGAAGGGCGTCTTACTGAAGACAATGCTGTTAAGAGTGGATTTCTTAGGCCTATAATGCACGATTTTTGTCGATTTGTTGGCAGTTGCTGACATTTTTAAGCAAGTGGAATCTTTATTTTCCAATTACAACCTAGCAGCATAAGGGATTGGAGAAAACAACGTTTTTTCAAGCCTATGAAATCCGCTCTCAAAGCACTGCCTTGGACTAGAAGTGCCGTTGTTTAACCCTCCATTTTAATCTGGTGCCCCTTGCAGCTATATCTCTTGTAGCCAATATGACGTCATGTGACGCTTCTCTGTAGTACTGTGTATCCATGTGGCGTGCGGGCGACGAGACGACTCGTCCCTGTGAATAAAACGATTCCTCTGGATTATCTCCTGGCACTAACGGTGTTAAGATAAACCCTGTCCCAAAAGTAACGTCGCAAGCTACGATTATAAAGTTCTGCAAGAAAAAACAGATTATATAATAACCAGTCTTGGATATTTTGCTGGAGTTTGTCCTTGACGCGATGGAAGCGATGCCGATTGCTTTCCAGTCGCTTGTTTAGTTTTGGCCTCTGCGCAAATGCAGAAACGCTGATAAAACTTGCTGTATTTAAGCTTGCAAGTCTTCGGAGCACTATGACTTCATCTACATTATCAATAATAACATGACTGTATAGATAGAGTGTGTCATCAGTGTCTATACAGTCATGATAATAATTACAATTACTTTATTTTAATGAGGCACATATACTACATGACGGAAATCGGCAAGGGGAATGCAAACGATTCCTATTTTACAGCAACGAACCAGGAAGAAGCATAAAATAACAAAATCATTTACTATAGGGAATACACAACAAAATACACAAAACGAATACTAGACAAAATTAAAATATCGTATGAAATTATACACACTTGATTTGTACAAGCTCGTGAAATATGTTAATCTTCCGGAACTGAACAAATTACGACAAATTATCCTAACTTTTATCACGAATTGACTTTAAGTCATTCCACACAATGTGAGAACTATACTATAACAGATTCATTTTCCCATAGTTAGCGTTGCAATGGACGGGGAACAAGTGTACCATTATTGTGGTGGTGTGCACATGATGTACATGGTGCACATGGTGTCGTCTGTACGCGCAGCAGAGGGGCATGATTGCACGGTGGAGTGTGACCCACCCAACGTTGTCACAGTTGCTGTC
Source organism: Lithobius niger (assembly GCA_023313725.1). Classification (NCBI taxonomy): domain Eukaryota; kingdom Metazoa; phylum Arthropoda; class Chilopoda; order Lithobiomorpha; family Lithobiidae; genus Lithobius; species Lithobius niger. Next base: position 29,148 of record JAHWFP010267484.1, on the reverse strand, counting down.
TCTAGAGGGGGCGGCAGATGAATCCTGGCAGTTGGAAAATACTCGCGGGCAACGAAGGTCCTGTTTTGAACGGTGTGCTATGTGTATTCCCACTCCCCAGTATCTGGGTGGGTACCCGGTAGGGCGATGATTGATGTACGGTGGTGCAGTGGCGTCTCTGTGCAGTGGACAAGACAGTGCGGAAGGGGTGGCGTAGGAGTGGCACTGCGGTGGAGTCATGCCGGACTGGTATGGGTGATTGGGATGTGTGGAGATGAATGGAAACAGGGGTTCTCGAGATGGCGGAGTAATAAGTTGTCAGTTCTTAGTTGTAGTGTTCTGCGGTATTTTGCAGTATTTGTAATAGAACGCACGGCCTAGGCCACAGCTCTGACAATAAATTCATTCATTCACATGGTGTAATAGGCCAATAAGCTCCAATAAATATCAAATTTCTTACAAGTATCTCAATACATTCTCTTGTTGCGTACATCATAGAGGGATGGTTCTTAACATTTATCCGTAAACGACTTCTTCGTATACAAATAGCATACTTAAAAGCACTAGTGTTAGTGTAGTTTTCAAGTTTAGATGTAATTCTATTTTGTTTTCTTTTGTTGATAGTTTTAGTGTATTGTTATAGGACTGATGGCCTACGAAAGGCTAACGTCCTTAGAAATAAATACATGCATACATAAATAAAGGAAAGGTCAATCCGTAGAAGATCAAGGATTCGAACAATTCAAACGATACCGAAGTATCACTAGCAATGACAGCAATACCACCAAAGATATTGCTCACTAGCAGCAGCTTCTGCAATCCGAGTAAAGGAAGCCACCGACTGGCACAAGCCAACGGGTACGCCGAGTTTCAGAAAACCGTAGTTTTATTTTTCGAACTTCACTTTCCATGGCTCTGGTTACATGTGACACAAATCGGGTCAAGATATCGAGGCAACTTTTTTTTTCTTTAGCAGTTTAAAAAAAAAAGTATATTTTTTCTTTTATTATTTTTTCCCTAAGTTTGTTTCTTGTGTTGCTCGTGTACGGAAGGCGTCTTAACGATCGTGTTTTGCGACGGTTTTTAACCACGCTGGTCGCGGGGCCCATAACCGTCCATCATTTTTCGAGACTGTTGCTCGCGCTCACAGCGTCTGTAAAACTACAAGACCCCAGTAAATCTTTCGGGAGAGCGAGAGCGGTGAGCGTTTGAAACTGGTGGCTGCGGAATGGCAACAACATACATATAAAAAATAAACTCTTAAAGAAAAAGAAAGAAGAAAAAAGAAAAAAAAAACAGTTTTTTTTTTCTCTCTACGCCGTCCTCTTGCTTCAGATATATCAACCCCCGAAATGCATCATATAGATTACGTTTCCTATTGTGCGTCAAAAAGTGACATTTCGACATTATACGACCCCCTCTTTTATAAACAACATGGCGGCGACGACGAATTCGCAGACTAAACTACAGAACTGTATACGAGACTTCTGGATACCACTCGGACATCCGGTCCAAACGTCCAGTTTATCTCCCGCTCCGTTTCTTGCGCGCGTGAGTTATTTATTTACAAAACCGATTCACCATTTTTAGAGAGCTTTAACCTCGCATTTAAGCTATAGCCACACGTCGTTGTACGGAGGTATAATGCAGTTTTTTTTTATGTCAAATCCCCGTATTCTGCCACTGAGCCGGCCTAATGCTAATCCAAGCGCGTAAGACGCCATTTTAAAACAGCTTTCCTTTCCAGCCTCCGTAGAAAGACACTTTTCCTTGTACGGAGCTCGCGCAGGAAACTCGTTGGGTTTGGCCGCGTATTCCAACACAATCCTCTGCTTCCTTCCTGTGTTGGGACGTGATGTAAGGATTCCGAGGGGAGGGGGGTGGGGGTGGGAGGATCACAGAAAGAGAGCGGGACCTTCTCCCTCCACCTCCCCCCCTTTCCTCCTCCATTTACCTCCACTACAAAGCGCCATACTAGCCTCGCTTTGATGTAGAGCTTCCTTCCTCTGCCACAAGATGTCGCTTTTCCTCAATAACTGCATGGCCCGGCTAGTCGACCGGCGTTAGATGGAGAGGTTTATCAATGCCGCCGTCATAATATAGGCAACGAAGCCGCTGATAAAAGACGCGGCGAAACGTCGTGAACGTAACGACAAAATCCATCTCACTTTTCGTTCCCTTCCGTCCGTTATCCGTCTCTCCTTTTGACGAGTGTCAGAACCCAAACACTCAATGGCCGCCATAGATGATGACAAAGCGCAATTAGAGACACACAAAAGGGGGTTCGTTTACCCTGTCGCGAACAATAGAAACTGTGGACAAAGGTTGTTCCTTTTCTCTCCAAAGAAATGACCGACGTAAAAAACAAAATAAAGAGGCCGTATTTTGAGCTGTTTATAAAAAAAAGGCAGTAATGGCGTTAGTTATCTTAATTTCGGTTTAGCTTTTAAGTGATGCGTGCTTGCCACGAAATATCTTCATTTCTACTAATAAAGGTAACAAACACTCTTATAAAATCAGCCACGCGTCGATCGCCACATGCGCATGTTACCATCACATCGGTTGGCTAGACTCTGCGTAGTAATACAAGGCCAACTATGATAGTAGCGAGGAACACAGCGACTATCTCAGTTGACATTGGGCGTAGTAAACGAAGCAGCATGAATGGCAAAAATTGGGCCGGCGCAAACCGGAATGGTTTTCGTATTTTAACATCTCACTTTATAATTTTTTAGGCTAGTAACTTACAATTTTTCTTCGGCGATCTATTGGCAAAAATAATTTTAAGTTTTACCGCGTTAGTCCTTTAGATTTTTGATCTCATGGCAATTACTGTATTAGCAAATGATTAAAAATTAGTTCCCTGCACACTCACACACAGATGAAACGTCAAGGTTATTGTAAGTGCGCAAAGGATCATTTAATCGCAGGATGCTAATAAATATAGTTCCCGATATTCCACAGAAAATCTCCTAGACGCCACATTTTAAAACGGATTTTTAGCAAGGGATTGACTAACGGCCGTATAAGTAAATAGAACTTTGGGGCCGTACTTGATGTGGAGGATCGAGAAAAAATCGCGCTGGGAGGGATGTACCTTTAAATTTGTATAAAGTACTACAAGGAGGAACGGACTGATAAAGTGCTTACAAGATTTGAGAACATGTAAGTCTACGTCAGTTGTCTATTTTGTATGTTACAAAGTAGGAGCCGGAAAGTGCACTAATATACATAAAATCTGGACGTTTCGGCTGATTTTAGAGCCATCATCGAGAGCAGCGAGTAAAAACAAATTACAAATAACAAAAAAAAGCCATGAGTCAAGTTGCAAGTAAAATGTCATCTTAACAAGGCAGAACTTGCTAGGACGTGTGAAAAACAAACAAAACCGTAAAAAATATTTAAAATTTTAAAACCAGCGGGGTCTTCTAAGAGTGCTTCACCAGACGACGTACCAGTTATGAGATGAATCCAGCATGTATAGTTCTGGATTGTTAAGATGAACATTTCGCTTGCAACTTGACTCATAGCTTTCTTGTGTTTTTGTAATTTGTTTTTACTTGGTAATCTTGAAAATGGTTCTAAACTGAACCGAAACGTCGAGTTTTTATGTGTATTTATCACGGACTTTCCGGCTTTTATTTTGTAATATTCTACAATTGCTTTTTAAGTTTGATTACGTTTTTTGGTATGTAACGTGTTTAGCTATCGTACCGTTACTTGTAAACGATGACACAACCTATAAAAAACTCAAGGCAGTTGATATTCGAGGTCCTCCTCTTCAATGGTTTGTGCGTTACCTGATAAACAGAACCACAACCTCTAGTACTTGCAAGTAATCTAAATATGAATATATATCTGGTGTACCACAGGTGTCAGTGTTAGGGCCTATTCTATTCCAGCTGTACATTAACGGGTTTTGCAATATTACTTTTAAAGGATCCTTGTTTAATTTTGCGGATGATAGGAGCCCAAAATTACTACTCCCACGAAAGTACAGTTGTGCGCAACTATTAAACCGTTATTTGGGTGGAATCAGATCTATCTTTAAAAATGTAAATACTGAAAAAAATATGAAAGTGCTCTATCATTATAGACAGTGTGATTGAAATTATCTAGTATGTGATCTGGGTCGAATTACAAAGAAGTTCAGGCATTAACTTCGTAACTTCAGAAACCTTGAGACGTTTTGCATTGGTCAATGAAATGTTCAAAGACGTAGTGATGGGCTTTTTGTCTGGAAGATTTATTTTCTTCCAACGCACGCCCAAACGAACGGCTTAATTATGACTTTTTAAAATTTTTAATTCCTGTTTTTCATCTCAACCGAACGGAAACTCCCGGAAGTCCAATAGAAGATCAATAGGGGGGAAAAAAAGTCTGTTAGATGACAGTTAGTAAACCATAAAAACTTTTTTTTTAATGAATTACCGTGCCCACTAGACAATTCAATGGTATTCTTCATTAATTTTTGCGCGAACGGCATTAGAACTTTTTAAAATTTGAAAAGTGGGGGTGTCGACAGTGAAAAAATAAGCGAACAATCTCTGCGGTTTGGAAAAACAAGAGAGAATCTGAAATTTGTGTTTGGCAGAAAGACATTTACATCTCTGTTATTGACGGCGTGTGACGTGCACATCTAAAACAATAGATGTTTACGATGCGGGAGGGTGGGGGGATTGGGGCGAGGGGGGGGGGCAAAGAGACGAGGGGCGGGAGTTGTTAAAATGGTGAGAGACGAGCTCTAGGGTTGCTTGGTTGTTGGCTGTTTTCTACGTTCTTGACTGAGTCGCCCCCTTGGGGATTGCAATGACGAATGCAACTTCTGGTTCTGAGAACGCTTCAGACGCATTCCGGAAGTGTCGTCAGCGCCTGCGCGCCGGGAATGACGAGTGCCGTCGCTAATTTGGGGCGAGGGTAGACCATTAAATTACGTAAATCTGAATTCGCATAACCATTGATTTTACATTAACAATCGTCGTTTGTCTCTTTCTCTGTCTGTCTTTCTATCTTTCTCTCTGTCTTTCTACCACCCTCTGCCCTATCGTTCACTCCCCCGATCCGGGTGCCACGCTACCGCACTAGAACTAATGTTGAGCTAGAAGCTTTCCGCTCTGTACGGACGGGGGAGAATATTAAGGATTTGTCGAAGAGATTTCGTTACAAATCCTTACTAAGGCCGGTCTGAAGGTGATCCGATTTTCGTAATGCGAAGATTTCTTGTGTTAAAAGTCCTTCCCCAAACAGGAATTTGTGAGGGTGACTACTGGGTTGGGTTGGAATTTAAAATCGAAAGCGCGTATAATTCATTGATCTCTCAACACATTCTGGTATACCTAGACGTTCGTTGCGACTGCAGGGTGTACGCGCCTTTAACGGACCGTGCTGCTTTCGAGTTGTCTGTACCTATATCATGGCAACGATGCAGATGGAGATCCTCTACTCGTGGCTCGAGACACGAAGTATGATACACGTAGGTTGACATCGTCAATTTTTAGGCAACAAGAAAACACTTCCTGCTTCAGTACACAATAGCGAATTGATTTTTGAATGGCAGCATTCGATGGTTTGTTTTCGATTCGGCAAACTGGAAATGGGCGCCATGTTTGATTCTGAATTCTTGCTGCGAGCTGATGTTTTGTGCTGTCGTTTAGTTACCGAATTGAGAAATTGCATCTATTTAAGTGCTGTTGCGCTTTACGAATAATACATTTAAAACGTAAAGCACAACAGCACTTAAACAGATGCAATTTTCTGAATTCACATTTGATTATTTCAATTAAAAATCATCGATTTTTATCCGTGTACATTTTAACAAGTAAAGTGAAACTTCAATTATATAACTCCCTTTTCTACGGCTCACTTCACGTTTTTTTTTGTTTGTAATTTTAGTTTAGTAAGTCAAACCTGTAGACAAAGCGCCCGACCACTGTTGGCCCTAGAAAATCTAATCTCATAACTTCGTGTTCATTGTTGTAAGCAAAATATGTTCATTGTTAAACAGTTAAAGTAAAATCAGTTTGGGTTCGTACTTCCTACAAAAAAAAAAAACCGAAAAAACATTGAGATAGATTGTAAATTTAATTTACGTTTCCCTAATTCCCAAACCAGCAAAAGGCAGATTCCACGATTAAACTATAGCTATCTGTAGAATTTCAGCTTTATTCGCTGCATGGAAGAATTTATTTCCGTGAAATTACCTAGCGGTAGTCATAATTATGCAAATATCAACGTTTTTCACACGTTTTTTACAAAAAGAAACGTTAAAGAAACATGTCACGCTAACGGTTACATTTAAATTTCAAGCGATCATCATCTTCCAATAAACGAAATGAAGTTTCTGCCTTTTCTGTGGCATTGTTATTTTTCCTCAGATGACTGAAAACTGCCAAACAGCCTTAGATGTTAAAGACACAAGTGTCTAGTGGTCGCCATGCTCATATAGTATATTTTCTGGATAGGACATAACCTAAAAGCGAAAGTGAGAATCATAAGTACGAATTAACCTTAGAGGTATTTACGTATTTGTTATTTTTCTTTAAATGTAGAAGACATGGAATGTTAATAATATAAATTCACGTATAACTGTTTCATGATATTTTTTTTTTACGCACGGGCTTTTTTTTTTTTTTTTTTTTGGCGCTGTTGGATTCATTTTTGCATCGAAGAGATTTCCCGAATGCGAATTGAGGAGTTCCCTGGAAAAAAAGCACAAAGTCACTTGTGCCCTTTTTTCACCTCCTAAAAAGCTGATAGAGCACCTCACAGGCTATGGAATAAGGGCACATACGGTAGGAAGTCGACCAGTAGAAGCGCTTTACAAGTATTTTTTTTAATTTAACGCTGGATATCGCCGCGAGTTGGCGCTGCTCTTCAACATGGCCGCCACCAGTGCCACTGACGATTTTTCCGCTAATTTCCTATTTTCCTATTTTCCTGAACATATCTGCTACAAAAATATGTTTTATAAAGGAATATATATCCCATCAGAAAATGCTAACTTTCAAAGATTAAGCATAAAATACTAGTTCTCAGTTTTTTTGCTCTTTTCTCAAAACATGTATTTTTCATTAGTGCCCTTTTTGCAGGGAACTCCTCAATTGTGGGATGCAGGCATAGGTCGAATTTTGATTTCAGTATTTTGCTTACAGATTAATGGAACGAGCCAATCTAATGCGGTAAAATCCGGTTTACACTGAAAACATTAGAATTAATTAGAATTCAAATCATGTCTTTGTTATTCACGTACTTCTGTTGACCCTTGTTAGTTTCGCACCGTATCCACGTGGCTGCTTTCTCTTTAAAACGTTAACACGTCAGCGAGAAATCCTGAAGATTAAGTATTCCGGATTGACAGAAAGCAGCAGCCTGTATAGCGTTGAACAGTTAGTTGCCGTGTGGCAAACCTAATCTATCTTTTACTGTGAGTCGCTGAACGGTCTAATCCCACGTCCAACAACGGCTAAGCGGCCAACCCGTCTTGCAACAACTGACCAAGTCTTCCCCCCCGCCCCTCTTGTCTTCTGGCCGGCCAACAAAGTGACACCTCGTGTGCATGTCGTCACCCTCTGGCAGGAACGCTCTTGGCACAACCCTTTGATGCCGAGTGTCTTAGCAGCTCCGTGAATAATCCCCACCGCCCCTGCCTTGTTGGGAAGCCCCTCGGGCCGCCTCGAATATTGATCTTCACTCTTGCGAAGGCTAATTTCACATAATTATGGCCTTTAATATGATTAACCTCATAGGCGACATAAAACACACTGGGCCAAAACGCAACTCATTACGCGTCTATTCCCTTGGCGAAGCAAGGCGATGGCGAGATGGGTACGAAGCGTGCGTGGCCAGCGTCGACGAAGACAGTCCCAGACCCCCCTCTTCCCCCCCCCCCCCCCCCATACGAAGAGAATGTCTGGTAACAGGAAAGAGATAAAAAGGAAAAAAAAAAAAGGAAAAAGACGAAGCGATTATACGGTTTTATGATGTCGCAGGTTTTTGGAAAAGCTTTCTGTTGTGCTGCGCTGGATATAGGGATGTTTGAACTGGGTATGTGTTTAAAGGAAAGCTGATGTTTAAGTATGTGTAGATTAGTGAAAGCCGGGATGTGGGGGGGGGGAGGGAAAGGGAGGTTCTAGGGATGTTAAAAGCAATTAAATCTGCTGACGTAAAGATTCGCGAATTATTACGAACTAAAGCGACACAAAGTTAGAATTCAGAGTTGGTGCAACACTGCTTTCTCAGAGGCTGGAATCGATCAACAACGGGTTCTTCTTACCAAGATTGAAATTGTAAATGGCGTATTAGCTACCTCAACACCTCATTAAGGTAGACTGGCTGACGTAACTGCTAATTGGTCATTGGCAAATGTGAAAATCATGAACGAGAAAATTTATAAACGTAAAATGCCTCCTGACAAAAAAAGGTAGAGGTGACGATAAAACCGCATGATCCTTCGTACATTCACAGTCCAATGAAACTGTGATATCCACACCCAAAACCAAAACTGGTGTAAGAGAAGCCGCCAAGTTTCCAAAAAGAGTCGGTCGGCCTTTCAAAGTAGTGATACCATTCCACCAGGGAAAGGCCGCTAAGGTTAATTTTATTAGTCAAGTTAATAGCACCTATATACTAATACTTTGTACGTTAAATGAAAACTTGAAGATTGCTACTGCTGGTACCAATGTTCTAGTTTTCATTTAACTTTTCGAACTATTAGTCGATGCGATTAACTTGGCTAATAATTTAACCTAGGTTTTTGGTGGATTACGGTTGACTGGAGAATAGAAGTGGTGCTAAAGATTCAGTACTCATGTGATTTTGTCTGTTACGCAATAGATATTAGGATCTTTATGACTTTTTTGACCATTTCTGCAGTGAAATAAAACAATTTAGGTATTTTCCTTTTGTAGTTCTGTGAAATCACGACTAGTTTGTTGATGTTCAGAATGTAGAATAAAGAACGGTTAATAAAGGTAAATATGGCTTATGGATGGTAATTTCGCTATGGCTCCAAATATATTCAAGCAACACTCTACGTCATCCATGTTGCTTTCGGTGGAACAAATTTAACTTTAGTATATGCACTTCTACCAAACAAAAACCGCACAACCTAAGAAGAACTCTTTCAGGCTATTCACGATAAGTGTGCCGAATTAAACCATGACATCGCTGTACAAACTGGCATAACTGATTTTGAAGATGGTGTTATAAGAGCAGTTCTCGCAGCTTTTGGGCGTGATGTCAATAGCAAGGAATGTTTCTTCCATCTCACACAATCTACTTGGCGCAAGGTTCAAGAGTTGGGCTTAGCTCCCCATTACAATAACGATGCCGACTTTCGTTTGTTTTGTGGCATGATGGACGCATTAGCTTTTTTACCTCTCGAAGATGTAAAAGTAGGATACGAGGTATCTAAAAACAGTACTTCCCCAACAACCCCTTGAGATGGAGGAACTTCTAATCTACTTCGATCGTACTTATGTTTCCGGATCTTTTCGACAAATCCGGCAGCCAGATGTCATGGCAGGTGATGGTATACTGCCTTTAAGAATATGCCCTGTTCCACCGTTGTTCTCCCCTGCTCTGTGGAATGTGCAGGACGCCACTATCAACAGCAATTCACGCACTAACAATATTTGCGAAGCATGGAACAATAAATTTTTCAACCTCGTTGGGCATTACCACCCGTCAATCCGGCGCATCATTGAATGGTTTCAACGTGAAGAAGCAACAATAAACACTATCATCTTGCAAGAAGCTGTTGGCCAACAAATGAAAAAGAGAGTAAAACGTCATTATATCAACCTTCAAGAACGCCTTCGAAACTTGTGCATTGGTCGTCAGGAAGGACGCATAACTATTCCAGAATTTCTTCGTGGTGTGGGTTGGAATATACGCCTAAATCATCAACACTGACCAGCACTCGCCCAAACAGGTAAATATTTTTACAATCATTCATTTGTGACTTTTTGCTAGGTAAATTTGTGACTTTTTTTCTGTGACTTTTTTTCCGCGCACCGAATAAACATACAAACAATTAAAAACAGTTTTGTCAATAGAAAAACAATAACAAAAAAAAAAATTGCGACGTTTGGCCACCATTAGTATGATCCCTCAGGCTACCAAATCAATCTTTCAGTGATTTATATCCGAAGATGATATGTAAATTCGTAAGACCATATTTAAAATATTTAAAACATCATAATTTGTAACATAAAATTCCACCCAGATTCATATCTAAAATTAGAGTTTTCAAATTAATAAATTGCGGTCAAGAGTGAAAAGCACAACAGTTCTTAAAAATACTTGTTGAAAATTGTTTTTTTCCCACGAAAAAGAGGGGGAAAGAGAAAGACAAAAAAAAGGCAAGTGAGACGGAAGTGTGGGTGGAAAGAAATGGAGTACGAAAAGGGAAAAGGAATTGGGCCAGAGGAAACGGAAGGACTTTTTGTGGTCAAGTTAAGCCTAACCATCTTTATGTATTTCTGTGGATCAGTGGTACCTATCCTCCCCCCCCCCCACCCGCCCAAGAAAGGAGTAACCCATTAATATCAAATGCCCCCCCCCAGTTTAAAATAGTACTACCGCACCACTCTTCTTGTTGTTTGGACTACTGCTAAAATTGTAAACTAAAACATTTTTATTTTTTTATTTTTCTAGATTGATAGTGTTGACTGTTAACGGGTTATGTTGTGTTGTGGTGACTGGTGATGTGTTGCTGGTACATAATAAATGTACCGATATTCCCCCCCCCCCCCCCTCATTGACCCCCCCCCCACCCCGTCTTCTCCTCTGGGCACCACTGCTGTGGACAACATTTTGCAAATTCATATACTCCTTTTTCTCAAAAACCGTGCAGGAAAGCAACTACCTTTTTTTTTGGGGGGGGGGGGGGGGGGGCTGGGCAAAGAATGAAGAGGGCCTCCTTCAACAAAAAATGAAGAGGGCCTCTTTTTTAGGCCGTAAGCCCACTTTTGTTTGGTATTTCGTTTTTTCCATTGTGCTGACTCTAATGTTCGGAGGTCACCGGACTGTTTTTGACCTCGCTTAGTTAGGGACCTTGTGCACTGCCCTTTCCCCCTTCCCAAATGTGCCCCTGCAAAAACGGTAACGACTGCGGCTTTGTGTACTGCTGCAGAAAGAAACAGTAAACGTTTATAGCAAAACAAGTAAATTTTCTCCCGTCCGGTAAAATAGCCTCTGAAACCTTTCCAAGAATCCCAATTCTAGGCATTACGCATAACTACTATGCAAATCCCTCTGTAAAAAAATTCGCATTGTTCTATCTAATAGTGACGAAAGAAGCTGGCAACGCAAACTTTAAAAATAATGATTTTTGCAAAACGCTTCATAAGTTAGACAAAAAGCAGTGAATTAAAGTGATTGAACTTTAAAAAAAAAAACGTTTTATTGATAAATTTAATGCAGAACTGACAATTTTTTGTTTGAATTGCTATAAGCGATCCTTAAGTACTTATTCAGTTCCCCGTCTCTTCTTCTAATACGAATAAAGAAATGCTTTCAGTTCGAGACGATGGTGCAGAATTATGCGAACGTGTTATACCACATAGTAGTTATGTGAATACATCAGGATTCGTACATAACAGACGACACTAATTTCAAGGCTTTTTCAAGGCTAACTTACTATCAATTTCAAGGCCCTCTGCACAGTCGATTCTCAAAATTACCTTTAAAATTCCAGTAGTTTGTCAAATGTCATTGTTGGTCCCATTGCGCATGTACCATTACATTACATCCTCTCTCCCACCAAATGGCCAACGAGAAAGGAAAATTACAGCCACTAACAGTCAGTGGAACAGCTCTTGCTGAGCTGCCCCTTCTCAGCGAAATTGCTTGCACTGCATGGCTTCTCTCTCTTTACGTTTCTAGTCAAATCCGAGGGGAGGATCGTTCACAGAAAAAATGGGTTCGGCTGGCAAATTATTTATTTTTTGTTTAATTTTTCCTATTTACTTATTTAATTATTTAATTTTATACCTAATATTACTGTTATAGCATTAACTTCATTCCAAATTAAGTACCACTCACAAAATTCAAGGCCATTTCAAGGCTCCGACAACAAAAATTACACTTTTCCAGGTTTATCAAGCCTTACATTTTCGGTTTTCAAATGTAAGACTTTTCAAGGAATTCAAGGCCTTGTACGAACCCTGATTAAATTATGGAAGGACGAACTCTTAATGGTTGGCCGAGCAAAGCGAGTCCTTAAGACTCGAATGCATTTGGATTATATGTGTCCGTTTGGCTGTGCGTGTGTTTCTCTCTTTGGAAAACATTAACAAGTTCACCATTTTGTGTGATTTGGTCCATATTCGCTGACAAGGGAGCTCCCATGCATGATAGAAATGAGTTCAAAGATGAAAATCCTACCTCTTATACAGGGTGATTACAAAAGAAACAGACAGTTTAAATCGTTGATTAAACGAAAACTCTACAACCTATCTATAAACGGTTTTCAACGTCACGTTCTGCAAGATGGCCGCAAATTCGACAGAGCCAGGTGGCGTTTGGTGTGCTTGAATTAAGCAAAACTTCCTCTACATACACCCTCAAAGCCCTGACGTAACATCCATGTGAATTATTTTTTGGGACGGATATGTGAGAAATAAGGTGTTCATTGCTCCCCTTCCTACCAACCTGCAATATCCTAAGCAACAGATATAGTTAGTTCCACATTATGTTTTCAGAAAACTGACTGGATGACGACTCTTTTCCTTGCACTAAAAGTGCAAAAACATGTGGATATCACATTTGTACACTCAACAAAGTTACTATTAGAGTCTACGAATGGGATGTTACGGGTTTTTTTTGCACTCGTAGTGGAAGAAAACGTGGCGTCATACAGTAAGTTTTCTGAAAGCATAATGTGGAACAATGTATAGCAACAGCAATTGCCGTAATTGACAAGGATATGCTGAGCTGTGTGTTTGCGCACAAGAAGCACCTGGGTGAGATAATTTTTTTTAAAAGTCTTAAAGTGCACAAGTAAACCAAAACAACGTTTCGGAATTTGACCTATTCCATCATCAGGTTCTAATAATTAAAGACGGAAAAGCCAAAGGCTCACAAGAAATAACTAAATACAGATGCAAACCTATTGACGTTGCCTTTTGGACTTATATGTCAGACTGAGGGGGAAATTGAGCCCGGGACCTTTGGAAGGTCCTACCGCTGAGGCCGTGTCAGTCTGGCTCAGCGGTAGGACCTTGGCCTTTGGTTCCAAAGGTCCTGGGCTCGATTCCCCGCTAAGGCAGTCTGACATATAAGTCCAAACGCAACGTAAATAGGTTTGCGTCTGTATTTAGTTAGGTTCTAATAAAATTTAAAACATAGCAAAAACTGCCCTGTCACACAGCATCAATGGTGGTTTAAAACAAATATATATATACAGTTATAAAAAGTAAACGCCACACATATCCCTTTTCAAAACAGGCGAATATGGGAGGCGAAGCAGTGCTCACAAGAGGAAGGACAGAGCTCACTGCTTCGCCTTCCGTATTCGCCATTTTTGAAAGGGGATATGTGTGGGGTTTTCTTTTTTAACTGTATATATATATATGTTTCTTTTAAACCACCATTGATGCTGGGTGACACGGCAGTCTTCGTTATGTTTTAAATTTTATTAGAACCTGATGACGGAAAAGGTCTAATTCCGAAACGTTGTTTTGATTTACTTGTGCACGTTAAGGCTTTTAAAAAAAATTATACTGAACTGTGTTTGACAGGAACTTGATTATTACACGGATGTACGTACGCCGTGTAACCAAGTTGAGCACCCATTGAACATCTACGACTTGTTAGGTGAAACTTAAAGAGTTGCAGAACAACACGACGGTGAATACCGTTTATCAATAAGTTGAATAGTTTTCGTTTAATAAGCGCTTCAAACTGTCTATTTCTTTTGTAGTCACCCTGAATTTTAGGGGTGGCGGAGGGCGAAATTCGACGTAGAGCACTAGGCAGAAAAAAATATACGTGGAGCAGCTGAGCACTTGGAGAATTATAGTGTAGGTTCCTCCCTGTGAATACAGACAATGAACTAATGTGTTATCGTATCTTGCGTTCAGCCAAGTAATTGACCTGTACAGACCTCAACCATGTGCCTAGTTTTACAAATTCGGTCGTTGTTTGTCCTGATACCTGATCTAAAATAAAAAACTTCAGTCTTTATTTTTTTTAAAAACATGTCACACAAAATGTAACACTGATCATCTGATGTTTTGTCGCTTCAACGTTGTCGTCATCAAACACTCAATGAAACCAACTAAGAGTAACCCAAAGTACTGAAATTCCTTACCACCCCTTCCCCCCACCCAAAAAAAAATACCATTGTGCACTTGCATAGACGAACAAAATAACTAATATTCGACATCAATTCATGAATACAAAACGTAAGAACGATACCATCTGTAGCACTCCACCAACCAAATACTAGTGGGGATTGTAAATTGCTTTTCCACTATCGACGAAATAAAGGAAAATCGGAAAAATATCTCAGAATGTTTCCAAGAAATATAAGCCTTCAGTTTCCTGTCCTCGTTTGGTTGGGTCATTATTGCGCCGGCATCCAGTACGCCAAACCCGTTGGGGTTTAGCTCCGTAAATAAACCAACGAATCAACCAGTACGCCAAAGTTTTATTACAGATAGATGCTGGCATTAGGCTGCTGCCAATACTCTGGTGTCGCGTGCCCGAACACAGCGTAGAGAAATCACGAAATTGGCATTTCAGTTGTTTAAAAATGTATTTGACAACGATCAATTTGAAAGTTTCCGGGACTCCACGTCCAAAGAAACACGCAATGAACCATTGAACACAGTCTGCTAGAAGACATAACGAATGGACTCGCCTGGGACCAACTGCAAAACGTGTATTAATATAAATTTATGGCCTTTGTCATATCCGAAATATCACTGTAGCATAATGTGAACATCCGGTAGCACGAGCTGCGTATCTACCCGATCAGCGATGCCGTTTTATGGGCGGCACGGGTTTAGTCATAATGGGTTCACAGAGGTTAGGCGGGGGAGGGCACGGGAATGATAGAAGAGTGTGGAAAGGGTTGCCATAGATTGGGATTGAGGTTTCGTAAGGGGGGGGGGTATAGGAAGGGTCCTTTCCCTTGTCCTATCCTAGTGCGCTTGGTGGTGGCTTGCTGCCCGGCTTTTGGGCGGTCGGTCGCGGGGCGAACTGGGTGCGTGTGTGTGTGTGTGTGTGTGGGTGTGTGCGGGTGGGTGTTGGGTGGCGGGGGGACGTTATCACTGGCTGCGCAGCTTTCGCGTCGTTGAGGGTGGCGATGGTTGGAGCCGTGATGGACGGCTCATGCAAATAGCGCTACCGCTAAACCGCCGTTTATCATCGAGTAGAAGAAGAAGGAAATGGCTCCAACCAGAAGAGAAGAGCAGTAGCAGAAGAAGCGCCAACATCAACCAACCCTTCATTCTTTCTCTTCACTCATTCATTTTTTTTTTCTCGCTCTTTCATTCTTTCCGCCCAACCTCATTCCGTTCGTTTTCGTTTTGGCTAGAAGGCAGACGGGCGTCTGAACCTCACCCCCCCCCCCTCTCCGCCCCGCCCCCGCGCACCCCCTTCCCTGTATCCCTCACCCACAACCCCCCCACCCTTGCAAACACACCCCTATCCTCAAAATGCGACTGCTGTTGCAAAATTACCAACTAAGTTGGTCATTTGTATGCATGGCTCGGAACGGGCGGATGATCGCCGACAAACGGGCGCTGTCACTCACGCCCAATGAGGCCATTTGTTCCCCAACTGAAGGCTACACTGCATTAATGAGACGCCCCCAAGAAAACCTTCCTCTAATTATGACCATTCACGCCACTCGCTGCATTCACGTGTAGGGATGGTTGCGGGAACTCTCCATCCACCATATCCCAACAACTCGAAAACGAAACGGAACGAAAAAAACGAAAAACGTGTTGGCCGGTTAGTTGGTTGGTTGACTGACGGACGGGAGGACAGACAGAGCGACGGACGGACGGACGGACGGATTTAGAAAGGAAGCACGCACGTACACACGGACACGGTTTTGAAGACGAAGAAGAAAAAGAACAAGCTAAGGCAGAATATTTAAGGGGTGCAACGGCCTGTAAACAGATCGTTTACAAGCTGAGAAAGCCTCAATCGGTAGTGGTGGTGGCTGTGGGTGGGCGCGGGGGGGGGGGGGAGTAGGAAGAAGAGCAAATCTGATCAGCAGTTCTTTGGGTGTATTTTTTAAAATTTTGCATTCGCAAAGATGTTACACAGAACTCGCCTATGCTAAAATTCGGCCATCTGCTATCTTTTTTTTTTTGTGTGGAAAGGATCAGATGGAAGACAAACCTAAAACAAAACCCCAATTTTCAGCTTTTTCCGCCAACGCATGTTGCTGTCTAAACTCCTGGAGTAATTTAATCCCTTCTGTATTCGATTTCTGCTGAAACATTTAAAATTAACTTAAGCTGCCATCAGAAAGTTGAACTTAATGCTAGAGTCTGAAACGATATAAAACGCCCAATTCTGGAACTCGTATGTATTAGGGCATACGCTTAGGGGTGCATGAATAGGTAGCATGACCGACTCGTTTTATTTTTTTATTTTTTCTCCTTTTTTTTTTACACTGCAGAAGTTTCTTTTAACTTGAAAAAACGAAATTATCACTGAAATTACGACAGCGGTTATTACTCTGAAAGTTCATTTAGTAATTCAACAGTTCAGGAAATAAAGCCGCACAATCTCAGATATTAGAATACTTTGCCAGTATTCTGCAAATTTTCGACAGGCTGGACACTCGTCTGTCTTCATCAGGCACTATGATTCCTAAAACCGATCCCTCCTATCGTTTCCATGGGAGTCACTTTTTGAATTTGGTACTCACGCTCGCTTCTGGCGTGGCTCCCGTATTTGTCGGGCAAGTTGTTCCAACAATTGGAAAGCAGCTCAGTGAATTCTTCTCTCAGGAGAAAACGGATTCCCGGGTTTGAGGAGACCTTGTGTGTTCATTACTTCAAAACGCAACACTAATGAACACACAAGTCCTTCAAACCCGGGAAACCGTTTTTTCCTGAGAAAAGAATTCACCGAACTGCTTTCCAATAATTGTTGGAACAACGTGCCCATCAAATACGGGAGGTCACGACAGGCGCGAATGCCAAGTTCAAAAAGTGATTCCCATGGAGACGTTGTAGTAGGAAAGAGTTTTAGAAATCATAGTGCCTGATAAAGCCAGACGAGTGTCCAGTCTGACGAAATTTTGCAGAATACTAGTATGTCTGAAATTGTTCGTTTTTGTTTCACGAACTATCGAATTATTCAAATTATTACTAAATGATTAGTTACAAACGAAGGGCACAAATTGACTCGCCATAATTAAACTCCTAATGTCCGCGTGCGTGCGGTCGAATCGCGCGTGCGTGACCGGTTCGACAAATTAAGAAATTTGACAGGCTAAATTTATGTTATTTTACCGTCGCACCGTATAATTTTTTAGAGAAGTATCTTGAAATTCCGATTCGATGATCTATTTGCATAAATCTTTTCTGTTTTTACAGCAGTTGATTTCAGAAACACCTTATGAGGAATTAAAAAAAAAAAAAAGTCCTGAACGTTACGTAATCGTAGCTCAGTCAGTAGGCTAAATGAGTTGGTTTGTAGATCAAATTTGTACTGATGCTGGTTCGAATCTACGGGCACTAGTCGCAATTTTGTTTTCAGTATACTGCTGTGATTTAAAAAGTCACAAAGATCGCGTGATAATGTCAAACCACGACCAATAAACTATCTGGCCCGACCTACAACAATATTAGGGCGGTAAACAAAATGGCCACCACGATTGGCCCATTTCATTTCTTCGAGGTCTTTTCGGGGATTGGCCAAACATGGTGAGTTTTTGTGCGGTAAGTCTCGCCAACTTCTCTATACTGCCAAATAGCGGCAACTGACAAAAAGCTTAGTAATTCAATAACTTAATCCCTGAACTCACCCGGAAAATAGCTTACACGTACAAACGAGAGAGATCAGCCTGGTTTCTGGAGGTTTGCGGATCTTGGCAAAGTCCCCACCAGAGCTGCCGGCCAGGGTAGCGCGAGAGGCTACCATGCTCCTTCAGCAGCTATGGGATGTATTCTGGCTAATTCTGGACAATCTTTCGGCCCCGACGATGATCGGAGGTTTCCCGGATCGAATCACCGGGCTGGCAAAACCCCTTACCAGATTTCTTCTTCTGTAAAATAAAAAATCTGGTAATGTTCAAAATTGAGCCGGTTCATCCATACAAGCATTAATTGCTTCGGTTGACATAAGGCTGGTCAAAAACTTGAAAAAAAAAAAATAAAAAAATAAATAAACGAATTTCCGTGTAGCCTTTTGCCACAAAGCCATTAGATCTCTCGACTAAACATAGCTCTCCAGTAAATAGTGACATGTTCGTTTATTCAGAAAGTGTTTCAAGGAAGAGTGTCAGTATGCATTAGTACTGAAGGTGTCGCCCTCGGTTGAAAGAAAGCGGCAGCAAGACAAATCAATCGCATCCGCGGCGTTTTCGGCGGCCGTATTGTCCAACCCAGTAGCGTTTGCTATTTTTCACCCAAGATCCGGCCGGTACTGTAGTAGAGCCCTTGAAAGTAGCACCTACTGTTAACGATTACTACGAGAGGGTGCCGCCGTGACTGAACCGAATGGCAAGGCACCACTGACCAATTTTACGTATCTGAGGCAACTAGTGTCACTAAAACAAAATGTCACGATGAAAGAATTCCTAATTCAATCCTTAAAAACTATGATAGGTCAGATTATGAGGTTACATTAATTAAGCTAGATCAGTTCTGGCAGACTAAGTGTTCTTTACTATGGTCCAGTATTTCAGACTGGTACTGGCTACGAGTGGAGCTAACTACGACGCGTGAAGTGTCACGATAAGCTCTCCCTCCAGTCGGATTGGATCTTCATCCGTGCTTCGTTGAAATTTGTTGTAGCGAACTGAAAACGATTTAAATAGACCACAGAATAAGTTCTTCAAACTTCAAACTTTAAGATGATGTTTTAATTCGGGAAATCGCTCAACCTATTTGTGGGCATACATCGTATACGTGCGTCCTGTGCTTGAGTATGCTAGCCAGGTTTGGTCACCGTACCTGTTAAAGGACGTTGATCAGACCGAATCGGTCCAGTGGAGATATACAAAGACAGTACCGGGGCTACGAAAGTTAAACTATTGACAACGACTTAAATTCCTAAAGTTGGATTCATTGGAACTGCGCAGATTGAAGGCTGACCTTGTTCTAACGTACAAAATTTACGTAATATGTTACCTCTCGATTTTTCGTGTTGAGAAGTAAGTCAACTACTAGAAGGCATTCTTTTTAATTGATGAATTCCCAGTACGAGAAAAACCGTAGGAAACTTTTCTTCAGCAATATGATTTTTCTTGGATGGAACTCGCGTATTGAAGAGGCAGTCTCGGCCTTATCAGAACATACTTTTAGAAAACTATTGAATAAATATTGTTTCAAAACCTTCCTTCGACGAGCATAAATCTGTGAATGACGGCACTGGCCTCTTTTGTTTCATTGGAGATGGTTGTTAGTGGTTCTCGGACCGTTTCCTTGCCTCTTTGCCTTTTATTATTATTAATATTATTAAATGCTACAAACGCACGTGTACTTCATCAATTTCCGAAGATATTGTCGCCATTACCATGGTCGAATGGCGTCATCCATGCCGCCATTATTTGTTTTATTGCAACTTTATCAGCCGCTGCGATGGGGCTACCTGTTCGCCGCGATGCTATGCTGTCTTGGAGAGACTGACACATTTCGCCCTCTGGTGCTGTTGAGAAAAGTAGGTCCTATTTTGACACACGTTTTTCCAGTAGCGGCATTACCTGCTTATTTACCCTGGTAGCAACTTATGTATTGTCATCATTTATTAGGTCTAACAGAGCCACTTTACTCTTTATTTAGAACACTGGTCACGCTCTGAAGACCACTCCTGCATTTGGTGTTGTTGGAAAGCCGCCATTCATTTCGTCAGGCGGAGCTTCTGGAAGTCCATGCTGCAGCTGCCTATCGTTTATCGCCGCACATCCTTGCTCCAGCGTTTGACCTACATTATAATCAAAAGACGGGCATCGTCGACTTCTATACTCTCGGTGGTGTGAGTTGAGGCGGTGTGACGTAATAAATGGGGCGATAAGCCTATTACAGTCGACTCTCGATATAACGAACCTCGGAGTTAGGAACTTTTCCCTACAAAGAACACGTTTAATAATTTGGTTTGTTACCTTCTGTTTACATAGTGAAGACATCTTTATGCAAGGAACCTCTGTGCGGGGCAGCGGTTCCCTACCTTTTCTACAGTATTTCTCCCCATTGGGACTAGCACGCAATAGCGCCGCCCTCCTCTCTCCACCCCCATTGGTCGGATTGCCAATGACTTAAAATTACACTCACCTGTAATCCACATCCATGACAACTATATGCACTAAATGACGAGACCGATTGATTGTGTTCCCTATCTGGCCAATGAGTTGGCAATTGCTTATCCCTCATAATAAATGTAAGACTTCTCATATTGGAAGCTAAAATCCATATTTTAAGTACCACATAAAAAAATGTTCCTCAACCAAATGTAACCTCCATAAAAGACCTTGGGGTATATTTTGCTGCTGACCTTAAAGCGACTATACTCAATGTGGACATATTGTGGCAACTGCAAATCGGCGGGTAGCAATTGTACGACGTTGCTTTAAACTTCTGGTGATGTTCCAGCAAAGATTTGCGCGATTACGGTTTATGTGACGCCACTACTAGAATACGCAAGCCCTGTCTGGTTTCCATACCTCCTAAAAGATATAGATCTTCTTGACGATTCATCAAAATGTTGCCAGGCATGCAAAACTTGCAGTATTGCTTGCGTTTAAAAAGGACGGGACTTTATTCCCTCAGAAGGCTAGAGGCTGACCTAATTTTGGCTTTTAATATTATTCGTGGCTTTCTCACTGAGAATCTCCCTTTTTTTTTTTCATTATAGCCCACGTCGACCCGTGGTCATTGTTTTAAATTAACTATTTCTGCTAACTAACTGGTGAAACTGGGTTGTCGGCGTTACTTTTTTTTGCCGTGAGAGTATCCCAGCATGGAATTCTCTGGCTGAGGGAAACCGTCATAGCAAAATCTGTAAACAGTTTTGGGGAATTTTTTTATTTGGAATGACTGACTCCCTTTTTAAAAAGACCAGAAAACTGTATATAAACTTAGCTTTTGGTTTCTTGGTTTTTATAGGCACTACTTTTATGTTTGGACTGGAAGAAGTGGCTTTCAGCCCTACCTTCTCCAAGTCACTTTTTTTACAGTGATTAAGCATTTATTTAGTACTAGCAGTTGTACCCGGCTTCGCCCGGAGTTTTGTTTCGCCCGTGGTTGTTTCCCAGTTTTCGGAAGGTGTAGCCTGAACGTTGAATGCGACATGCAGTTTCGTTTCTTGAAATACTGCTCCTTTCCTCCCATCCTCTCCCCTCCTCCTTTCCTCCCGTCCTGTCAAAACAAAACGTACCTCGCAGGTTCAGTTAATCCGTAATCATATGCTTAATGGTAATAGACGCATCCCCCCCTCCTCCTATCTCTATATTTTCTAAAGTGCAGGGGTAACGGACGCACTGCCCCACACACGGGCATTCTCCGTTCAGGCTCCCCCCCCCCCTCCCTCCCTCACACACTCCCAGTACCGTGAAAAATAGTTGTCCTTCGTGCGTGACGTCATTTAAGACTTGCCGCTGAGATGGCCGCGCAGAGCAAATTGCTAGTCCGGACAAGAATGTGCCAATTTCAACTTTTCAACGCAACAACGCACCAGTTTCAACTTCTGGCCAAAGAATTGACAGGCTCGTCCGTTTTCATTGCCGCTTCGGGGGTTCTTAATTGTCGTCGTTTTAGCTTGGGGGTTGTTTTCGTGTTTACTGTATGAGACGTTACCTTAAAGCACAGATTATTATTATTATTTATTATTACTCGAAATGCTGGTTAAAATACTAGAGTAATAGGAGTTTCATTATCACACGCAGCTGTCCTCCAATAAGTTTTTGTCCAGCTCGACTAAGTTCTTGACATCTCCTTTCTGTGTCGTCTCACTCCAGCATTCACGTACTCGATTAGAAAAAACAGAGCGTCGCCATGTTTGTTTTGCTTAAATCTAAGTTATGACAGAGAAGGAAAGGAGTTTTTTGTGTGTTATTGTGCGCGCGTGTGTCAGAGTGAGTGTGTTTATGTGTGCATGATACTGGACACACGAACCAGCCGTCTGTTGTGTCTGCGTTTTGTGTGTCCCTTTTTGTTTTCATTTCATTACACCGGCCCTGTCTTGTCTATTAAACTCAGTCCTACAAACAAATGGATGAAGTAGCCGTCGTCCCACTCAACCACCCCCTCCCCACCCCCACCAATCCCCCACCTCTTCCTCCGTCGCCGCCATCACAGTTTCTATTATGTGATGACTGCAACGTCCTATTCGTCCAGCAGAAAACAAGAACAGGGCACGTTTTCCCTTTTCCCTCCGCATCAACACAGATTAGACATGCAACGAACGCACCCACCGTCTGCTGCTGGACTAGGGCGCTTGGTGACACGACAGAAAGCTGGACTCAAGTAAGGGAGGAAAAAATTGAAAGAAAGATAGCCCCCCTCTGCCCCCACCCCCCAAAAAATAATGGCAACAAAAAAACGAAGACTCAAGATGAATAACATGTTACTACGAGAATGTGCGTTGTCATCTAAAGAGGTAAAAAGTCATGAAGTAAAACCACAGTATTATCTTCGCTTTGCCAGAAATTAAGGTGAAGCTTTCTCAATCTCCCGTTGTATTGATTCTGTACGCCAAATTGTACACACGGTTTTTGTTACAGCATGGGACAACGTACCCTGGTCCCTTCTTTCTATTACATCCTGTAAATCTTCTTACATTATAAACCAAAGTCTCATAGCAGAAATGAAGCAACTGCAGCGACCCCCGGAAGGGGAACAATGAAAATGTGCGAGTGTGTCAATTCTTTGGCATGAAGTTGAAACTGGGACGTTGTTGCCTTGGAAAGAAGTTGAAAATGGCACATTGTTGCCTCGACTAACAATTGGCTCTAACAATTATCCTTCTAACTAAACACCGTGGTAATCTCAAGGGCGAGTATTACATGACGTCATGCACACTTCTTTTTCACACGGCACGCATCGCTTAAGCCACAGCGAAAGGCTGGGAGTGGGAGGGGGGGGGGGAGGGAGGCAAAGTGAGCTGTTACCATTAAGCATACGATTACGCATTAACTGAACCTAGAAGAGAACAAACAAACAAGCACGGGCCCGGGAGCCGGGTACGTGTTCAACTACGTATAGCAAAGAGGAGAAAGGGAAGGAAACCAAGAGGAGAGGGAGAGGACGGGATAAAGGGAGGAGGGGAGAGGGGAGGGAGAAGATTGGCGGAAAGGGGGAGTGTTACACAAACAAAAATCGACTGTTGCAGTGAACGATCAGGCAGCACCGAGCAAATACTGGGAACCAACCACGGGTCAAACATCCCCGGGCGAAGCCTGGTACGATGCTAGTAACATTATAAAATACAACCAATCAGAAATTCTATCAAGTAGAAATGCTTCTTTAACAGTTTCGACGCATTTTTTTTTCGAGATGTACTTCCGACCATCATTTCAGCTTTTTTGACGTAGCCAGTTTAGTAAATTTTGACGAAATGCAGTTTAGACGTACCTAGTTGGAGAACAAATTGCTACATTAAACAGTCTAAAAAATGACATTTTGCGAGTGGCACTCTTTAAGGGTTGGGAGGGGGGGAGGGTGGTATTTTTCTCGAGTGAGGCGTTCTCACAGTGGCATTTTGACAGGTTTAACAGGTTACCTACGTCTCCAACTGCAGGACCCTATTTCTCAGGCATTAAAAAAAAAACAGAAAATAACTTGTGGCCTGCACGACCAGGTCAGGAGAGATGGAATGGTTTGATGACCTCGTAGTTATAACGGAATCGTCCGTAAATGTTGCCCTCTGGATAGACGTTCAACGTTTCGGTTTCTCGTTCTGTGCGTTGATCAGCATTGTTGTTATTGACAGATGTATACAGTAGTGTTGTAAATGGACGACTACGCACCATAAAAAAAAAAACCAGCATTTACCACGTTTATTTAATTTAAAAAAAAGCAGTAATATTAACTCAAAATGCGCTAAAGTAAAATAATCAATGGCTGTGTTAGTATGGCTGAGCCGTAGGATTCCTTTTTTGGTCGTAAGAGTCGAGGGTTTAATTCCCAGCCAAGGTAGTCTGGCATTTAAGCCATGAAGCAACTTATACATCTGTAGGACTGCATCTGAGTTTATCTATAAAGAACAAGACGTAATGTTGCATTGGAAAAAAAAATCTTTACAATCAGTGAAACAAGAAACAAACAAAAAAAAAAAAAAACATTAAGGCAAACCATCAACCAAAACTCAACCTAACTCATTAATCTAGAGAAAGTTAAGTGCCTGTAACACACAGAATGAGCAAATTGGATGGCTTTGGTTGAGTTTGGCGTCTGGTTTTCGAAAGCAGGCAAAGTACAAACACAATTATATTTTCTCTCTCGTCTCACTGATTTTAAGTTTTTTTTTTAACGTTAGTATTACATAGAGGCTTCTCTCTATCTTTTAACATTTACTACAGTAATTTTATTAAAGGGGTATTCCTCCCAGCGCCATTACTCTCGATCCTCCATATCAACTACGGCCCCAAAGGTCTATTTCCTTACCGTTAGTCAATCCCTTGGTAAAAATCCGTTTTAAAATGTGGCGTCTAGGAGATTTTCTGTTGAATAATTGTTAACTTTATTTACTGTATCATACACGTATATGATGCTTTGCACGCTTACAATAATCATGACGTTTCATCTCTGTGTGTTCATATACTAATTTTCTAATAATTACCATGAAATCAAAAATCTAAAAGACAAATGCGGTAAAAATTAAATTACTTATTCCAATAGATCATCGAAGCAAAATTATAAATTGTGATGTTAAAATACGAGAATCATTACGCTTTGTGACGACACGATTTTTAACTTAATGCTGTTTCGTGTTCTATTCTCAAAGCCAACCGAGACAGCAGCTACGTTCCTCGCTGCGAGGAACGCAGCTACCATCCCCAGCCGATCTAGGCTCTGGTAATGCGCGGATGCCGAGCTGCGTGTAGCTGTTATAAGGCAGGCCGGGTGTCCCTTTAAGGCAATCAACGTGATGTTTATTACATTCGTATTTTCTTTACCATGAACAAAAAATTCACTGAAAGCCTTAAAATAAAGTTTTGTTAATGAAACTTTATATAAAATAAAAAAAATAGAAGAAAAAAATACCAATTCCTTCGAGCCGGATTTGAACCAGCGACCTATGGATGCCAGCTTTGTTTCCTACTACAGTCCACCGCTCTACCAACTGAGCTATCGAAGGACGTGTTCGCAGTCGCGACTAAAAATGGTTTTACATTTTTATTAACCTCATTCCAGGGAGTAATTGTGTCATATTACGGTTGCGGCTTGCAGTTGTATGCTGCTCAGCGCGTGCACCGTGACATAGGCAGAATGTTCCGATATGACGTCAGTAGACTGTTTATGTAATAGGTCAACTTCAATGAGCTACACCCGAAACGTAATCTGAACTGAACATCTCGTCGTAAACAGCTAAAAGGAAAATGATAGCAGTATCATAAAAAATTAAAGATTATAGTCGAAGTTTGAAACGTAGTATTTTAAACTAAAAATGGCCATATCGCAGTAAAAACTAAAGATAACTGATGAGCATTAGCGTTACTGATCATTCTCAGTACGGCTGAGCGAAAACACATATTTTACAGCTTTAAAATGTTTACTGTGATATGCCTCAGTAGCAGTAGCCTAGCTTCGTGATGCGGGGTCGGTGGCAAAATCGCCCTTGTCTCCCGCCTCCTCCTCCTTTAATATACGGGATGACCCATAAAAAATGAGTGAGCAGAAAAATGTTTAAGGCCTCACTTTTTCTAATTTTTTCTTCCTTTGTTGTAGTGAAAATTATCGTAGTCCGGTTAAGTGGTCCAATTTCCACGTTTTTGGAAAAAAAAAAACGTTGGAAAAAGGTTTAGACTTTTGGAAATTTTACAGCACGTGCGTTTTTTTATGGTCCACCATATTTTTTTAATGATGGGAAACGGACGGCTCGATTCTCAAAATTCATTTAAAAAAAAAGATTGTATAATCAAATTTAATAACTAATGTACTACAACGAGATGAACACAACACATGATTATTGATGACAAACGCCGCTTTTAAAAAGTGAATTTAGAGCTTTTTTTAATGTAAATAATTTTTTTCTTTCGGGGCCTGCCACCCTCGCCACCCTGTAGTTACGTCACCGCTTAGTATTTAGTTTGAATTATTGAAGCACGGTGAGCGCAGTTATTTAGGCCCTATACATACAGTAATTTTCCATTAGTGGTAAATTTCAATAATTTACAAATAACAATTTTCTCGCGTGCTTATTTTATTTTATTTTTTTTTAGCTAATATTTTTGAGCCTTAAGTCGGCCAAAGAAATTTAATGCTTGTGTGGCTGAACCGGCTCAATTTTGAACATTGACTGTTTTGAGAAGAAGAAATATCTGGTAAAGGGAGGAGCCAATCCGGGGATTTGAACCGGGAAACCTCCGATCATCGTAGGGGCCAAAAGACTGTCCAGAATTGGCCTTGAATAGTTCCATAGCCGCTGAAGGAGCATAGTACCGCCAGGACTGCCAACCAGGGTAGCGTGAGAAGTTACTAATGGTAGCTTCTCACGCTACCCTGGCTGGTAGTCCTGGCAGGGACTTTGCCAAGATCCGCATACTTCCAGCAACCAGGCTGAGCTCTCTCACTGCTTAGCCACGATGACCACAAATTTGTTTGTCCGCATTTCCAACCCACGAAAACTATGATGATTAAAATTTTTCGCGTTATAGGATGCATTTATAAACGTAATGTAGTTTTACAAGCTAGGAGCTCGAAGATACCTGAAATTTTTGCTCAGCTGCGTTGCAACGAAACAGTCGCTACCTGTGGGATTAGATTCAGCAGCAAAATTGTTTCTTCGACAATTGTAGTGTCATGTTTACGATTTACGATAAAAGAAAAGATTTAACCAAACGATGTCATGGAGCCACGTAGCTTCAGAATCACCCTGCTGTCAGTTTACATATCCCAAATCGATTCTGAAAATATGAAGTGCAGAGAAATATTACAGATATTTTCCGAAAACAAAAGAATTTGAATATCACTCTCAAAAATTAATTTAATACTGAAATTAAACAAAAGGGAAAAAAAATATTAAGAAATACTACTTGCTGTTATAATGTGTCAGGTTTTGAATGACTATGGCAAAAATGCAGAGCGTATACAATTACTAAATTAAGTGGTAACCGGTCTCGATGAGTTAATCAATCAGTTTAGCATTGGGAAAGTAAAGAAACTAATCAAAACATGATTATTACAGGATGAAATTTTTTTTAAAACTCTATTTGGTTTTTCTTCGACTGGTTATACTGTTTTTGATTTTTTTGTATTGTACGTATTTTTGATCAATTGGTTGAAATTAACATACTGGTAGATTTACTTTCATTAGGTTAAATGTCGTTTTTTTCCCCTCTATTAATTATGAATTAAACTTATCGTTCGCTTCACTCACTCTACTGGCGTTGGTCAACGCTTCATATATTTTAGTTTATTTCTTTCTGGTTACTTTGCCTGATCGAAATTAAATGCTTGGACAATTTTATGAGCAATTTTTTGAGTGTTTGAGGGTGAAAAAATAAAGGTTACAGCAATGACAATAACTCTAACCGAAGCGTAATTTAATTATCTTTAATTTGGCACTACTCTCATCATTGTAGGTGCCTTAGTTTAAGAGGAGTAGAGGTATACGCACGCACATCATACATTATTAATGAATTAGATGGTACTAGTGTTTTGCCTGGTTGTACCGATTTTTATGTTTTTTATACTGCATTTTTTTTGCATTTGTATGCATTTTTGTTTGATAGCTTGTAACAAACTTACTCGTTGATTTACTGTGTGTTGGTTAAATGTCGTTACAGATCGGATTGCTCAGCAAATTTTCCCAAACCTGCATATGTCCAATAAATTTTCTGATTATATTAAAAAAAGGTGGGCCAAAACAAATGCGGAGCAAACTACTGCACCATTGCTTACTAAAGGATGAAAAAAAAAATCCCATTCCTTCGAGCCGGATTTGAACCAGCGACCTATGGATGCCAGCACTTAGTCACAACTACAGTCCACCGCTCTACCAACTGAGCTATCGAAGGAACTACTAGTAGCGCTTTACGATACCATCGTTAATCCAGCTTAGCCGTCCAAGTCTTGCTTGGAGAATTTTTGTTTTCTTTCAGCAAAATCAACACGCTTCAAACCGTTATAAGTTGACCGGTTTGCTGTTAAAACTTCGTGAATAAAATTTGATGTCGAATCTAGTAAAAATCGTTCTGCGGAAAGAAAACCGAAATTGTCGTACCGAATACCACCCGTGCTTTTATGAAATCGATAATTTGTGCATTTTAGCACTCAACTCATCTTGACCTTCGGCAACGGGAAATTAAATCTAGTAAGGAGTTTAGTGCTAAAACACACAAAAATGTTCATTTTTTTTAAGCATTGGGAAATTAAATCTAGAAGGGAGTTTAGTGCTAAAACACAAAAAATTATTCATTTTTTTGAAGCATTGGTAAATTAAAATCTAGAATGGAGTTTAGTGCTAAAACACACAAAATTATTCATTTTTTTGAAGCATTGGGAAATAAAATCCAGAAAGGAGTTTAGTGCTGAAACACACAAAATTATTCATTTTTTTGAAGCATTGGGAAATTAAATCTAGAAAGGAGTTTAGTGCTAAAACACACAAAATTATTCATTTTTTTGAAGCATTGCGAAATAAAATCCAGAAAGGAGTTTAGTGCTGAAACACACAAAATTATTCATTTTTTGAAGCATTGGGAAATTAAATCTAGAAAGGAGTTTAGTGCTAAAACACACAAAATTATTCATTTTTTGAAGCATTGGGAAATTAAGTCTAGAAAGGAGTTTAGTGCTAAAACACACAAAATTATTC